>MU184368.1:43431-111681 GCA_016904865.1 Pissodes strobi | reverse complement strand
TACTGTTTGAAACTAACCAAATTTTGTATTCTAATCAATTTCAGGCTTCAGGAATATGATTTCTTTTTTAATAAAAGTTAGCAAACCATTTATGCTCGATTAGTATAAAAAATTTATAATACACAAATCTCTGAAATAATGTTCGGTTTTAAGTAACGATAACCATAACTTAAATATTATACATGTAAATACTACCAATATAAATAAAAATATGAACAACTTTATCTTTATGCTACAACTTAGTAAGGTAACCTTTGTCGTGATCATGCCCTCTGAAACTAACAAAATTTCCAATCATAATTGTAATCAATTTCATCTTCAGGAATATGATTTATTTAATAATGAAAACAAGCAAACAAAGTGTGATGGGATTATTGTTTATGTTGATAAATTATTTTTGATATGGCATATGGGTTCTTAATTGATTTGTTAGAAATCTATTGCTGTTTTGTCAAAGTGTATTAAATAGAAAATTTGGGATTATGCTCGTTTCGAAGATACGGATCTATGAACAGATGATTGGAGGGAAGCAGTAGGCAGTTTAAAAAAAAGTTTTTGTGCTTAAGACCACAGGACAGAAGTGAAAACGTCAACAAAACAAGTTTATTATTATGAACAAGTATTTTTTGTGCTCTCGCAAAGTAATAGCATTTACTATATACAATTATAATTGTATATCTAATATTTAAGTAAATTTTGCCTTGATTGATCTTCATTAATATCATACTCTAAAAATGAAACAATAGGTTTATGGTCTGAGTTATACGATGAATAAATATGTATTTTCGATTGAAATTTTATTTGCTAAATATCTAAAAAAAAGGAACAGTCGTTCGTGTATAGCAGCTATTTAAAATGAATAACGGTGGCTCATATGCGCCGTTATGTTGAAAAGGGCTTCAGAAGGAGTACGCCCATAGTGCTGAAACCACATAAACATGTCTATGTATTCCGGGAGAAATGGTGATTGCATTACTCCCAGACGACGTAAGTATCCTTTCAATTGGGACCAATACCCCTCAACTTGATTGGTACAAGTCCCAGTTGCCGGATCGACGAAGTTCCTGCTGTGGTTTACAGTTTTATGGGTGTATTGTGGAACCCTACCCAAATTCGAAATAAAATTGTATCCCCTCCAGCAATCTGTCCATATTTCCGATCCTGGCAGAATATGGGCTACAATTTCCCTTTCTAGAGTATCGCTATTTCTATTTGCTACATAAATGATATAACCTTTTTTTGCGGTGACGTCGTACATCCCCAGAATCCATTTTTCTGTTACTAGACGTCCTCTGTGGTATTTCCTTTTCGTTATCACACTTTCGTCAACCTGCACTACTCGTCCAGGGCCTCCTAAAAAATATTTTTTTAGTATATTTTATTTTTATTTTTTTAAGTCTTGCGCGAAACGTAAGGGGAAACAATTTCCGTTAGTTTGGATTGGCTTTGATTAATTAGGTTGGGTTACTTTCGTCTCGTTTTAAGCAATACACACTCGCGAAGCGCAAGCCATTCTTCATGCAAACCTATGAGAAACGATTTCGGTTAGTCTAAGTTAATTTGGGTTAGTCTCGTATCGTTTTAAGCACTACCCACTTGCATGGCCATTCTTCGTGCAAACCTATGAGAAGCAATTTCGGTTAATTTAGGTTAGTTTCGTCTCATTTTAGGCACTACGCACTTGCATAAAGAATAGCTTGCGCGAAGAAACAATTTCGGTTAGATTTGGTTAGTTTGGGTTAGTTTCATCTCGTTTTAAGTACTACGCACTTGCATGAAGAGTGGCTTGCGCGAAGCGCAAGCCATTCTTCATTCAAACCTAGAAGAAACAATTTCGGTTAGATTTGGTTAGTTTGGGTTAGCTTTGGTTAGTTTGGGTTAGTTTCATCTCGTTTTAAGCACTACGCACTTGCATGAAGAATGGCTTGCGCGAAGCGCAAGCCATTCTTCATGCAAACCTATGAGAAGCAATATCGGTTAATTTAGGTTAGCTTGGGTTAGTTTGGGTTAGTTTCGTCTCATTTTAGGCACTACGCACTTGCATAAAGAATGGCTTGCGCGAAGCGCAAGCCATTCTTCGTTCAAGCCTAGAAGAAACAATTTCGGTTAGATTTGGTTAGTTTGGGTTAGCTTTGGTTAGTTTGGGTTAGCTTTAGTTAGTTTGGGTTAGCTTTGGTTAGTTTGGGTTAGTTTCATCTCGTTTTAAGCACTACGCACTTGCATGAAGAATGGCTTGCTTGCGCCATTCTTCATACCAGCCTCAAACATAATTTTCATTAATTTCGGTTAATTTGGGTTAGTTTTAGTGAGTTGGTAGGCAACATAATTAATCTTAATAAACGTTCTATGATTAAAAACTAGCTGTATAATATAAATATCAGTTAATATGGGTTCCCACGATCAAAAATAGTTTAAAATGTGTATTTTATTGAATTTAACAGTTTAAAGCATAAAAACGCAAAATTTAGCGTGCCCTGTATAATAAAGAAAAAGAAACTTACCCAGCTGAAACAGATCTCCTCTTCTTATCAAATACCAAGAACAAATATCTCTTAAATATCTGTATACTTGTATTACACTTTTCGTCGTCATTCCTGCTCCTAATTCTGCCGCTGCTTGTCCCGATCTAATTCCGCATGACCATTGCCAAAAAAGACATAATTGCTGCCGAATTGGTACTTTCAATTTTTCAAAAAACGATCCTAACAATACTGAATATTGCTTACGGCATCCGTTGCAATAAAATATTTTTCCAAATGGTTTGTCTGTCCGGTTTCTAAGTGTGCATTGTCTTCGGCATCGCCGATTTTTACATCTTAAATTCTCCCTTAGTAATACCATAGCCTAAAGAAAACTATAGCTGCGACACTTAAGCGCGGCACCTTTGAGAAGCGAGGACCAACTTTATCACTATGTAGTGGGGAGAAAATAAATAAATCTAACTTGACGTCAACCCCCCGGCAATCATTAGTGAAGTGAGCCGTACTAAAATTTTTTGGGACGTTATATACTAAAATTGTTACTTTCCCCTATTATTTTATTAAACTTGACAAAATATATGATTTATAAAATACTGTTTATTTCGAGTAGAGAATAACCATTTTTTTGATCCAAAAAGCTGCATAAAGAGAGCCGGATATTTATTTAAACATTACACCTGAGAGAAATAGTTAAAAATGTCTTTTGAAGTGAAATTAAGAATGGCGAATTTAGATTACTTGTAGTAAGTACAGCATTCTTGAATGCTGAATATAACTATAATAGAATATAAGCTCCAAGTTAATCTTTAAATATCAACAAGATCTATACACAACAAAAGTTTTTTTATATGAGATTTTATTTTGCACAAGTAGTTACGGTTTTAGACGAACTTGTGAAGATCTGCAAAAATAATTTTGAAAATTTTGATTTATCTAGTTGTTCTCTTCTAAGCTAAAAAAAGATCTTATATAAGTACATAATTTTGTTTTATATAGATTCTTAGCAACCTGCACAATTTTATAAACGTATTATGTACGATTTTGCATATTTTTTCGTAACAGCTTTTTCATTTTATTCGCTAGATAAAAATATTGTCAAGAAGGTGAAATGAAAGTAAATTTTTGATCTGGCTATAGTTCACGAACTAGTTTATGCATGAAGTGCACAATTACGCTAAATCGGAGCAACCTGTACCGTGCGTTCAATTTATCTTGATACCATTTTGATTCGCTGTAACTTTTTTGTTTTTAAAGATATCGAGTTAAACAAAAAAGCAAAATGTAGGGTTGGTAGCCAAATTTTTTTTCTACGTTACATATAAAATAAAACACTAATGATTTTGTGACATATCAGCCTACTCTATATTTTTTAAATGGAACACCCTGTATATTACTTAATTTTTGGAATCTCTAGAGAAGTCTAAACACATTTCGTGTATAATATCTTATACCTATCTTTCTTTAGGTGTTTACGAAATATTGACAGTTGAAAGTCGTGCATTTTGACATTTTGATAGGCTTTAAAATCTAAACCGCATGAGAGCAAAGAAAACGGTTTGCATATTCCAGTCTTAGGTTTTCATGAGCTATCAAATGACAGTAACTTTGAATGTAACCCGCGAATAAAATTGACCGGAACTTTTAAACCTCCGGTTAAATTGAAAGCCACTGTCATGAAATGACAGTGAACCTAAGATAGAGATGTGCAAACCGTTTTCTTTGATCTCGTGCGGTTTAGAGCCTGTCAAAATGCCCGACTTTCAACTGTCAATATTTCGTAAACAGCTAAAGATAGGTATAGAATACTATACACGACATGTGTTTTGATTTCACTAGAGACACGGCACATATAACAACCAGCAATATCACATCTTCTTTTTTCGCATCTGCGCAAGTCCGCGCGCAAGATATTCCTTGGTAGGAAATCCGTCAAACTGCTGCCAGCGGCGTCGTGTTTTTACGTCTATTTTATTTTATTGCTATTGGAGTTAAATCGAAACCATAGGCGTGTATTTGTCAAATATTTGACATTGTGAGAGACGAACGTTGATTATGACATTGTGTAATGCAAAAAGCGATGGTGTTTAAGTAATAAGAACTTGTACAAACCAGAGATATTCTTCCAAGAAGAATTTCTTTAGATTTCCTGCTCATACAACAAGGTATACATATATTTTACAACCGATTGATATTTGAAATGTTATATTACGGCTCTGTTAAAGGAAAATCATAGTTATATATTTCAAATCCAGCCCTGACTTTTCCTACCCAACTGACATTAGCAAGGTCAAATTTAATTTTTCGCCTGACAGGTCGAGTAATATTGCTGGTTGTTATATTTGCCGTGCTAGAGAGTCCAAAAATGTAGTAATATACAGGGTGTTCTATTTAAAAAATATATAAAGTAGGCTTCTATGTCAGAAAATTATTGGTGTTTGTTTTGTATGTGATCTAGAAAAAACTTGGCTACCAACCCTACATTTTGCCTTTTGTTTACCTTGGTATCTTTAAAACCAAAAAAGGTACAGCGAATCAAAATGATATCAAGGTGCTGATCAAATCTGAAATAATGGATATACAGTAGAGTCTCGATAACGTGAACGTCCCATAACGTGAACATCCCTAAACGTGAACAGCCAAATTGGTATTCAGCCTATTCTAAAACGTGAACACCAAAAATATCTCGCCTCTATAACGTGAACAAAAAAATATTTATACCGTTTTACCGCGACATTTCCTATGTTCCCTTTGTCGGTTTGTTGGCAACTTTAGTAGTGCTTTGGATATGGCCGCCAAAGATATCTTGTTTGTACATGTTTGGAAGAGGTATGAAATTTGCGTCTTATTCATTGTTTGTTCGCCGATCAATACGCAACAAGCACGATGTCTACTAAGAAAGTAAATTATTTAACTTTGGAAAAAAAGCCCAGCTATTGTCCGATGTTAGTACAGGTTGCGGAGTTACCTTTTTAGCAAAAAAGTATGGAATAGCCAAATCCGCGGTGTGTGCAATTAAGAAGAAAAAAACCAAATTACTTCAACAGTTGCCTTGACTTTTTCTGGACCAGGTAAACGAAAATCTCTTAGACCTTCTGAATATCCATTAATGGAAAAAGCCTTGTATAAGTGGTTTTTGCGACAACGAGAGAGGAAATGCACTAATAAGTGGTTTAATTTTAAAAGAGAAAGCCAAATATTTTCACGAAAAACTGTACGACAGAAATTTTACTTTTTCTGCGAGCTCAGGGTGGTTGCAAAAGTTCAAGAAAAGATTTGGCATACGCTTCCTAACAATAACTGGTGAAAAACTATCTTCTCAACCCGAGCTGGTTTCACCATTCTTACGTAAACTTGAAGAAAAAATCAAGGACTTAAACTTAGACTATAACCAAGTGTACAACGCCGATGAAACCCGCTTGTACTGGAAGCTTTTACCCGGAAAGACTTACGTATCCAGTGAAGAAAAAACTGCCCCTGGAAGAAAAATAGCCAAAGAAAGAATAACATTTCTAGCATGTACAAATGCGACTGGACTACATAAATTGACTCCTTTGGTAATAGGAAAAGCTAAAAAACCACGAAGTTTTAAGAACTCTTACATTCCTGTACACTACAAAAACTCACAATCTGCATGGATGACAGCCGGAATTTTTAAAATGGTTCAATGAAATTTTTGTTCCTGAGGTAAATTTCCTGCCATAGCTATACATTTCAAAATTAAAAGTTTGCTTTAATTTTAGGTGAGAAAGTTTCTTAAGAAGCAAGGTCTTCCAGAGAAAGCACTTCTTTTATTGGATAATGCCCCCAGTCATCCCCCAGTAGAGGAACTTTTATCTGATGATGGACTAATTCAAGTTATGTATATGCCTCCCAATGTTACACCCTTAATTCAACCTATGGACCAAACGTTATTAGGTTAACTAAACTGCATTTTCGCTCCATGTTTTTGGCAATGGTTGTAGCTAATAAATCAAAGGATATGAATGTCATTATCAAACAATACAACCTCAGGGATGCTATTTTAAACTTACCACGAGCATGGAATAAACTAGAACCAGCAATCATTAAAAAGTGTTGGAAAAATATTTTCGAAAGCCAAAGCGTTGACGATCGTGAAGACACAATATCCTTGGCAACTCTTCGTCAAGAATTGCTAAGTCTGAATAGCATTATAGAGACTAACCTCAATTTATTAGAAAAAATTTATCCAGGGCAAAACTTCGAACGTGGGGATATCGAAGAATGGAATAAAGATGACGTCGTTGAACATGATGAGAATTGTACTGCAATTTCTAATGATTCAGAAACCGAACAGGATCAAGATCCAGGGGTTTCTCAGGCTATGGATAAAGTCACTCACGTTAAGGCAGTTCGTATATTTAACCGAGGTCTAGAATGGGCGGAGCAAAACAACGCCGACTTCGAGGATATTCAGTCTTTACACAAATTACGTGAATGTGCAACTATTCTTTCAAACAAACAACGTACCCGTCAAACAAAGTTAGATAACTTTTTCCTAAAAACAACAAATTAAATATAAATAATGTACCTACCTACATATACTTACCTATATAATAAATATTTTTTCTTTATACCATGTATAAACATATACATAAACATTTTCAACTATGTATTAACTTTACTGTATAACATGTTTTTGTTTGATTTTCCAATAAAATATATATTCAAAGTACATATACGTGTTAGTTTATCATGCGATTAGCTTTATCCAGTAACATGAACTCCTCGAAAACATGAACACAGTCATCCCTAATTAGTTCACGTTATCGAGACTCTACTGTATGTGGATAACGATCGACTTTTACGAAAAACAACCAGCAAAAACAATGTTTTTGAGACTTTCGCCTTTATGGTAGAATACGAACTGTTTATTGTCATACGAAATGTTTTGCACTTTCTTATCTTCCACATAACCACAACTTGGAAAATACTCCCCACCAAACCGAAAATTTCGTATATCTAGATAATTACTAAATAACTAAGATAAGAAGATGCAAATCGTTTCGCGCTAAGTTGAACAGATCAAATTCTTTAAATGGAAAGGAGGCTATGCGACATGCTACATGAAATTTATCTAGAATTTTTAGAAGAATTCGAAAATCGGAAAATATGTCTCGCTCTTTTGAGACCTTTTATATTGAAATATAATTCAATTATATTGTCAAACTGAAATCAACATGGCTAAATGATGAAATGGTTGTAAGACTAATAAAAAAATTAAAAACATGTTATTTCTATAAAATGTATATACATATGAAGGGTATTATTGACTTCACAGAAAATTTTATTCTTGATAAAAGTTGGTTTTTGAAAGAAAAACTAATTTTGACAATGCTAAATTAAAGATAAGTTATACAGGGTACTCAATAAATACAAAAAATGATGGTTAAAAAATCAAAAACTTTGGAATATCGGAAAACCTTCTACAGAAAAATAAAGCTCGTGTTAAGATAAAAAATAAAAGTCAAATACCATGTTTTCCAAAAGTGCACTGCACCGTTGCGGAGAAAATCCATTTCAATTACTGAAAAAACCCGCTTTTTCTTGATTTTGTCCTTATTTTGTTCAGCAACGATGCACTTTTGGAAAAAATGATATTTGACTTTTATTTTTACCTTAATAGGACCTTTATTTTTCCTGTAGAAGCTTTTCCGATATTCCTAAGTTTCTGTTTTTTTAACCACCATTTTTGTATTTTTTAAGTACCCTGTAATACTTAGTCTTAATTTAACATTGTCAAAATTAGTTTTTTTCCAAGCACCAACTTTTATCAAGAATAAAAGTTTCTGTGAAATCAATAATAAAAGTTTCCTATGGAAATGGCGCTTAGATCGTTTTTCCCCTGTACCCTTCGTATATATTTTATCAATGTTTCCATATTATTAATTTTCGATTATTTTTGAGCACTTTAAATTTTGTAATTTATGATACGTTTTAGTCCGTTTTGGTGCTTTTAGTTAGTTTGGGTTAGTTCAATCAGCTTTCGTTTAGTTTTAATTTATTTTAGTCATTTGAACCCGATTCCGATACATTATAACCAATTTTAATATTTTTGGTTAGTTTTGGTTAGCCGCCAAAACTCGGTCGTTCAATCAACTATCGATTACTTTCGGTTCCGATACGTTATTACCAATTTTAGTGTTAAGGATAGTCGCCAAAATTGAATTGATCTGGGTTAGTTTTAACTTACTTAATATTATTTTTAAGCTATTCCGATACGTTTTAGCCCGTTTTGGTACTTTTAGTTACTTTTGGTTTGTTTTGGTTAGTCTTTGAATCAAATTTTGGTTACTTTCAATTTAATTTAGTTATTGAATTAATTCAAGTCAGTCGTCAAAACTCGCTTAATTTTGGTTAGTTTCAGCCTATTTTAATATTTAATCTGTTACGATACATTTTAGCCCTTTTTGATGCTATTGGTTAGTTTTGGTTAGTCGTTCAATCAACGTTCGGTTAATTTCAGTTAGCTTTAATTTAGTTTAGTAATTTGAATCGGTTCGGATACGTTATAACCAATTTAAATGTTTTTAATTAATTTAGGTTAGTCGGTACAATTCGGTTAATTTGTGTTAGTTTCAACTTACTTTAATAATTTTAATCTGTTACGATATGTTTTAGCCCTTTTAATGCTTTTGGTTACTTTTGGTTAGTCGTTCAATCGACTTTCGATTAATTTCAGTTAGTTTTAATTTATTTAAATCATATGAACCGGTTCCGATACGTTATAACCAATTTTAAAGTTTTTGATTACTTTCGGTTAGTCGCCAAAATTCGGCTAATTTGGGTTAGTTTTAACTTACTTTCGTTCAATCAACTTTCGGTTAATTTCAGGTAGTTTTAATTTATTTTAGTCATTGGAACCGGTTCCGATACCTTATAACCAATTTTAATGTCTTTGGTTACTTGTCAATATTCGGTTATTTTGGGTTAGTTTTAATTTACTTTAACATTTTTAACGTGTTCCGATACGCTTTAGTCCGTTTTTGTGCTATTAGTTACTTTTGTTTTGTCATTCAATCAACTTTCGGTTACTTTCAGTTAGTTCGAATTTATTTTAGTAATTTGAATCGGTTCCTATACGTTACAAGCAAATTTAATATTTTTGGTTAGTCGCTTAAATTCCTTTCGTTTTGGTTAGTTTTAACTTACTTTAATTTTTTTAACCTATTACGATAGGTACGTTTTAGCCTGTTTTGGAGCTTATGGTTACTTTTGGCTAGCTTTGGTTAGTCGTTCAATTAACTTTCGGTTGGTTTCAGTTAGTTCCAATTTATTTTAGTCATTTGAACCGATTCCGATACCTTATGATCAAATTTAAGTTTAAATAAACAAACTAACTAGCTGCTTAATTCTGCCGTTCTTTTCCCATTTTAACACATAAACATTAACTTATTTATATAACATACAAACAAAACAATATATACGCATAAAGTCTATTTACCCAAACAACGAATCTTTTTCTATTTTAATTCCTATGAAAATTTATTGCACTCCGGCCCAGGTAAGCGCGTATGATTGGCATCGAGTTTCAACTGCGTGGTGTCCTCCCTTCACTGAGCTTCACGGAGAAAATTTGATTCCGTACCCCACTAAACGAGCCGAGTGTCGCGGCTATAGTTTTCTTTAGGCTATGGTAATACTTTACCTACTAAAAAATCGTATAATTCTGCATCGCTGTAATTTAATACGATTGTATATAGCTCGAATGAACCTTGAATTTCCATTATTATTATTCGATCACGATCTTTAAAAAGCTTTCGAAACGCTGTCAACAAATCGACATTAACGGTTTTAAATTTGGCTTTTGTTAACTTTGACATTTTCCCTCGCATTTTGCAAAGCCTACTTGATGCTTAAATTGCTTTAAAAACGACGCGTCTGTCATGGAAATATGGCTTATTGCACCGACATTACGAACATTTAATATCAATTTTTTACCAAAAAAACGTGATAATATCTCGATGATCCTCACTTTTTTGGAAAGAAAATAAAAAAACGAATCGATTGGTACCAAAATTTTTCCAAAAAACCCATTATTAAGAACTTACCTTATCTGCACCAGACCCTAAAACTCATTGAAAATTTAATTTTATCTGAGGCTCACTTTGAACTTATTATTGTGTGAAAAGCTGGTGTGATTGCAGAAGGATATTTTGTACAGTTGAGACGAATGGGAATTACTGTATATAAAATGATCTTTTATAACTTTACATAATAGTCAGTCAGGTCTTTTGTAGGAATTGTGCTTTTACTGATGCTATTCAGGTCTGGCTCATGCTATTTTCAAGTTATGAACATTTTGATGCTAAATTCATTAATAAACACATTTATTGCATTGATTGTGTTCAACTCTGGCTAATGTAATTTTTCTCTGAGACTGCTCATTACTTACTGATAATAAAATAATTTGTCAGATCGGCACTCAGTGTGGCTTTTAGATTTTAACTATTTTTTTTTTGTAAGGGCCTTTAAAGTATCGGAATGATAACTAGCATTGTCCATTAGAATTACAGATAGAAGTTCACTTAAATTGCTATTAACTGAAGTATTAATTGATTTTGAGACCACTTCTCAAAATTGCAGGGTTAGTTTTAAAAATCAAACTTGCATTTTTAATTATTACACTCTCATTTTCGAACCAATCATTATATAATGCTTCCTGTATTTTTACATCCAACAATTGTTCCATCATACCATGTTCTTTTACCTCTACCTTTAATGCATATTTCATGACTAATTAGATGCTTAAAATTCAAGGTTGTTTTTCTTTGTGTTATAATGACAATAATAATGGATCCAGTGACACCCCTGTAGTAATATCAAGTAAGGTACTTACCTACTCTCTATTTATGCAGGACAATATGCACTCAGTTATAGATCCTGCAATTATATGATGTGAACAATTTCTGACAAGTTAAATCCCTCTACTTTTGAACTATACCTAATAATAAATTGTTTTCAAGATTTGATCTTGGGTAATTATATTGATTCAGTCAATGTATTTGTATATTTTTAGGTATTCCTGATTACCGTTCTGAAGAAGTAGGGTTATATGCACGCGTAAATCATAAGCCAGTTCAACATAACGAATTTATTAAGTCAGCGTCTGTTAGGCAAAGATACTGGGCTAGAAATTTTATAGGATGGTTTAGGTAAGGTAACTTGCTAAACAAAAGTTAAACAGCATTTGATAAAAGTTTGAAGTGATATTTGAATTCCTGATCTACTTCTTGATTAGTCCTAATTGGTTATAATAGTATATCGCTATTATTAGATGTTTCAGTTATATGAAACGTCTTATAGTACTTGAGTTAATACACTAAGTCTTAAAATTTTTGAATTTTTAGAAAATTGGCATTAAAAAAAATTACATTTTCAGAGAACACAGGATTCAGATGGTATAAGTAGATTGAAATCAATATATTTTGCACTTCTTTCATCTTGGACTTTGCTAATCTTTCTCTAGGTGACTAATTATGTCTTAGAAATTTTATACTTCTCTTACTTTTCGTACTTAGATTCTCAAAGAGCCAACCAAACCCTGTTCATTTCTTTGTGAGAGACCTTGAAATAGAAGATAAAAAAGTTCACTGTGTAGTAACTCAAAATGTAGATAGTTTACATTTTAAGGCAGGTAGCCGAAATGTTATTGAATTACATGGAACAGCTTATCGGTAAGTCACTAAGTCACAATATATAGCATTGCTGAATCTGAATTGCCATATTTTTTGTAAGAATAAATATGCCAGTACATTTTAAATACTGAACCGCAGTGGGGTCTTAGCTGTATTTTAAAATTAATAAGATGTATACAGTAGTGTCTCAAATATTTTAGGTTCCCGAAATATGCCTGATTTTAAATGCAGCCCCTTTTATGTGATATTTAATTAAAATTTTAATCCATAAGCTGCAGTGCAGTGCTTAAATGTTTTCAGCATTGAATATTTAAATGTTTCAAATTTGCTAAGTTACAATTCCTGTCTTAGTTTGTTACAGCTTATTTTTTTTAATGAATTAGGAGAGTGCTAGGTTTTCTATTTAAATAAGTGTATTTAAAATTAACAGAAAAACCCATAAAACTGCAACAAAACTTCTTTTTGTGTGGGCTAGCATAAATACAATTATCTATTGTAATTTGAATGTAAAAGTTTTTAAACATTAAAATATGTTGGAAAAATTATATATTACACTAAAAAAAGCCAAAATACTTAAAATAAACTTTACTTTAAATTTTGCAGGGAATGCTCTCTCCGAGTTCAAAACTAGAAATACGAAAATAAAAATATAAAAAAAATAAAACACTCAGAACACTAAAAGGTTTTTGCAATATGACAATTGTACTGGTACCCTGGCACTTGGACACCGAAACAGTCCTATCTCTAAATATGATTGTTTCTGGACCTGCTTTTGGTGGACAATAAAGGCAAAATTTGTATCCCTGAGATTTATCAGTTGGATCAGTCTCCTACGTAGTTTCAAGTGATAGATAAATAAATATTATGTTTTGTAAACAATAAGTGTCATACTACATATCTCGCTAGATACTATATGATGCGTTTTTTAAGGGGGGATTATAGGGATCTGAATGGTCATTTTTCTACCCCCATGAAGATAACAAATAAGCCATCTGTCCACCTCTATGACTGGAATATAAACTATTCGTTATCCTTTTATTTTTATGAGGTAACTATACATTGACCAATAATTTATATTATTGTAAAATTTTCCTAATTATTGGAGGCAAAATAGTCATATCAATAAAAATTAAAATGTACTGAATAGGTTTTATCCAAACTGACAGAATGGTAGAATCCAGCCGCTCTTAGTTTGTATACAATATTTGTTAATTTTGCAATGTGGAAGTTGAAAACCTACATAAACACTGCTTAATTTTTTTTGGAGATATTCTTATTGCAGTTTTTCTAGCAAGATTATTAAACTTAACAATTTTAGAGCAATCTGTTCACAACCATGTGACTTTCATATTAACAGGTAGAATAACTGACGGTGCCCGTGACAAACCTCATTTTCAAGGGGGGCCTGTTGGCGAATGAGAGATTGTTTCGCATTTACTGACTTGATGAAGTCCTCCACACATGCTAAGAACAAGCTGGACCTCTACCAGAAAACATAAAATCTTTAAAGTTATCGCTGTATGTTTTCTATATATTATCTTATTGTTTGACAATTCGCATAAACGATTTACTAACTTTTTTGCATATTTCCAAATACACTGGATAATATATATTTATAGGGTAATATGTTTGGATTGTGAAGCAGCCTATGATCGTTTTTATATTCAGGAGAAACTTTTACAGACAAATGTTGTTAATTTTCATGAAACTTCCAAGATGATCAGGCCAGATGGAGATGTGGACATTCCAATAGTAAGAGAAATCACAACTTTTTATCATTTGTTCAATTTTTTTATTTAATTTTTAGATTTAGACATAGATATTTTAAAGAAACTTACATTTTTGTGAAAATACAACATTATGCTGTTTATTTACTTTGCTAATGTAAACTAACCAATGAATATAAAAACTAGAAATGACGTTGACTATGTATTTTCAGGAATTTGCAAAGAATTTTACACCGCCTACGTGTGAATCTTGCAATGGGATTTTGAAACCAGATATAACATTTTTTGGGGACAATGTGCCCAAGCACAGAGTCGACCTTATAAGAGAAAAAGTATCTTACAGTGACAGTCTGTTAGTGTTAGGATCAAGTCTTTCGGTTTTCTCAGGTAAGATTTAATATAGTGTTTTGATGTATAAAGTGAAAAGCAATATTTGGAAGATATAATTTTTAAACATTTTAATGATATCTGATCTGATGATTTAGCAAAAAAAATGCTATATTTTGCGGTAAGAATTATTGCAAAGAGGTCGCTACTCTTCGGTTAATTAATTCTAAATTTAATGATTCGATTTGCTGTCAATACGCTTAAGGTTGCCGCATTTATTAATGTAAATTAATTTTATTCTAAATGTAGGTTAAAGATATATTTGTATTAGCTTTTATAACACTGTTGTGGCCTTGAGAAACTGTTTTGATCATCCCTTTCTCTTATGTAACCCTCAGGCACTTTGTGACTATATTTATTTTAGTTGATAAGCGAACCACAGATCGCTTAGGTTTGATCAAGTCACTAAAATAGGATATTATGTTATTAGTATAACTTTGTTTAATTTATATTGCTTTACCGTAGAACGGCCAGCAAACCGTTCTATATTTTTAAGAATTGTGTTAATAAAACCTGCTTTTAAGCTCTGGTTGGTTGAGATATTTATATTTATCTTTCCACGCGGCCTGCTGCAATGTTCGCAATATTCGGTTGGTATTGTTGGCGGCACTGGGTAGTAGGAATGTGCTATTTTCCCATAATTGCTGCTGTCGATTTAGATTTTTAAAAATTTATCATCTCGTTTGGGAACATTTTCTAGTATTTTTTGAACAATTTAGTTTCAGCCCATTAATTGTGGCTCCCGCCGTCGTTTTACAACCATAATAAACGAGAACTAAGTCGTTTATTATCTTAGAATTATTCCTCGTATCGAATTGTAAAGCATTTCTCGGCCCTACAATATTTTCTTGTTGATTCGACGTTCCTTTTTTCTAATCTCGTGGTAGTGGAAAGGCAAATTGACTGAAATGAATAGAGAGTTCTTCTAGAAATACCCTTCGAGATGAAAAGAAGGTTTGCTTTAGTGCAGTCATAGTGACTCAACATTTAGTATTGTAATTTTATACTTGTTTTGGGATATTGTGTTGATTTCTGTTTGTGTTTTGACACGACCGATTTATCGGGATTTGAATACTGCACTAGGTAAGCATTTTCTCTGGAATAATTTTTTTTATATTGCTTGTGAAGCACGTGGACGCCATGATGCTAATGGCCATTTCCGTTATTTCCAGAGGCTTTCGAGCTCATCTTACCAAAACCGAGACCGTCGACTCTCTAGCCACCCTCCGTCAAAAGCGAGGTAATTATTGCTACAGTTTTTCGTCTAAATTAACGATTTAATTGCCTTATCTGTGTTAACCTTTTTTTTGTACATTGCCCACCATTTGCTTTGCATTCTATGTGTTATCTTATCTATTCCATTTTATCATATCTGATTTTTTATTTTAATGTGACTGTTCTGATCATAGGGGAAGTTTATATTTTCTTGTAGGGCTGATTCTTGCCTATATATTTTTTTATATTTAAGTTGTTTGTGCCTTCTGTATTTCTTTTATTTGCTGATGGTCATGGAAAGTCCATTGATAATTTTTGGGGGGATTTGTTTTATAAATAAAATATATTTATGCAAGGGGGCTATAGTTTTTTTCATTGAAGTAAGGGGGTTTTGTCTAATGCGTTATTACAGAGTCTTATTTCCGGGCCAGTCCTATCTCCGAGCCAATCCTATCTCCGGGCCAATTCTATCTCCGGGCTACACGACAGCCGGGTCTTCACCGGGCTACAAGCCTTAATACGAATTTAAACATCCTTTACAGGCGTAGCCGACTAGATCAAAATCGGCCTCTCCTATTGGTCGATCCATCTCGTATTACAATAATATGTCTTCGTGATGCAATCACTTTGTCGCAAGAGCTCTCGTGGTGTAGAGCTTTAGATTGTTCGGTCCCACCTGAACGGCACGGGTTCGAACCCCGTTGCTCTTTTTTATTTTTTTTTAAAGATTATGTTTCTAAACAGTTTTTTTCTTGATTTTGGGTATGTCTTGGGTTAGATTGGGTTAGCACCTGGTTAGTTTCCTTTTCTTTAGCCCCCGAAGCGAGCGGAGGGCCATGCGGATCGACCAATAGGAGAGGCCGATTTTGATATAGTCGGCTACGCCTGTAAAGGATCTTAAAATGCCCTTAATACCGGGCTGTCGAATCGTCGGGCCATCGAGGGCCATAATAGCAGTACCTACAGGGGCGCGGCGAGCCAGAGCTTGACGACAGGATCTAACTGGGTATCGTACAGAAGCTGTAGTTTATTTATTCATTTATTTTTCTGACCGATTGATATAATCGCTCTTAATTTTCACTTTTTTTTAATATAAATCAAGCATTGACAGCCGAGCTTTAAGATAGTTTTCAATAATTTTATTCTTTTTATTCATTTATCGGGTCAATTGATTTAATTATTGTGGCCATTTATCACCTACTATTATTGCTACATTTATAATTATTATTGGTGCAGCTACTAGCGCACGCATGCATATATGTAATAAGCTTAGGTAAACCAAAGTGACCACTTCGGATTGTAGTGTTTAGAGCGTTTAGGTATAAGGCATACAGTACCGAGTGTTAACAACAGAATTGGTCTCCGTACAATGACCATATTGTACCACTATTATTAATTATTACTTTAATAATCATTTGACATTCCTTTGCGTTTAAATAACCAAAAGTTTTACTGTAATGTTGCTGTGATTAAAAAAAGACTTAGTAGCAAATAGATTGTTCCTTAAATTATAGATTGTGTTTTCTTGTTTAGTTAAGATTGAGTTCCTGTGTTTGATAAGCGTACAACACCAGCGGAGCTTTTTCAGTTTAGTTGGGAAAAACTGGTGGCGCTCTACGACTCCACTAGCGGAGCCGGGCTTTGTAACACGACTCTCCGGTGCTAAGTTTGTTTTAAATAAAATCTTTACTCGATAACTTTAATAGGAAAAACGTGTTGCAAATTTGGCGCCCAACGTTGATTTTATTTCCTGAATATGAGGAATAAAGGAAAGGGAAATATCCAATAAAATACCAAGGTCCCGTATGCAGTTCACATCACAATATTTAGAGGAAAAATTAAAATAGCGGACCCATTAGATAATAATTATTGTATTATAGACAATTATAGTAGGTCAGTTAAAGAAGTAAACAAATTAAGACAAAATATTTTATGTAAAAATCGGGGTCAGTATCTTTATTGGATCGTGTTGAGTATTAACTTCAGTAGGTTTGCACATCCCTCGGTTTTATTAAACCCAATAGATATATTGTCACACGTGCAGTTGCTGGGTGGGGAGGCGGTGAGTGATCGTGCGCACCATTGGCAAAGGCCTGAACTTTAACGATCACATCTTATATCATATGCTTATATCATTGTTGAGACATGGGACGCTCGCAAATGTATGATTAGTTGTGATAATACATCAAAAAGCGGTGTGTGCTTAAGACCACACGACAGAAGTGAAAGAATATTATGAAATACGAGTATTTTTTGTGTTCCATATTTTTAAATGACTTGCCACAACTTCGGTGTTTAAAGTAAAAATTTACCTCGAAATTGCCATAAAATTGACAGAAACCGCTGCTTATCGTTTGAAAAATGTCCAAATTCTCCGATCATGGCCCATTTTCCCATCTTCAAATCATTTCAAATAAGTTTTCAGGCAAATAAATCTAATTATGTACCACAGAAATTATACGCATTGATATGCTAAATGTAAAATTTTATCTCGAAATCTTCCATAAAATCCACCAGAAACGGCCTCAATCACCAAAAAATATCCACATGTTTCGATCCCGGACCATTTTTCAAGCTTCGACCAGTTTTCAATAAGATTTCAGGCAGTTAAATGTATAAATCGAGATATTGTAACCTAAACGTTTTGTCAAAATATTCAAATATTGGAAGACGTATTTCTTCAAATTTTTCATACTACATCAAAACCAAAGCTATCTATTCAGACCACTATTCATACTCCTCAAATTACAGAAATATTGGGAATTTTTTGCGATTTTCTGCATGTTTCAATTTAACCTCGATTTTCTCGTATTTCCCGATCTCGTACGGAAAATTCTTCTGGAACTTTTTTATAGCAAAGATCACGAGGTTTACGAGTCAAACTTTCGTACATTAGAAAGTGGCGATATGAGCAGAACATACTAAAAAATAGTATCGATGATTTTTTGGTTTTCTGTTTGAAAAATGTCACCTAACGGATCTTACAGATAGTAAATAAGTGTATGGTATTCAACGAATGATGATTTGAAATATAAAAATAGTGCCGCTTTTCAAATGGTACTGCTGTATAAATACCAATATTGACTATTATTGATGAGGTTTTATTTAAGTAAAATAAGCGATTAAAAAAATGGACTAACCATTTTTTGTAGTAATATTAATAAAAGCTCCGTAATTTGACTGAGTTGGGTAATAATTGTCGTATTAATCTTGTTTTCTTTGTAGGATATAGAATAATTTTACAAGCCGTCGAAGAAAAGAAAGATATATGTATAGTAAATATAGGAGCAACACGAGCTGACAAACTAGTAAGGTTGAAAATTGAAGCTAAGTGTGGTGATATTTTACCTAAGATTAGAAGATAGCAGATGATAATATATATTATTTATTAGAAATGTCGTTTTTCATTAAGCAATGATAATCGCAAAAGCATAATTTTGATCCTAAGGATAAATTGTGCTGAAAAGTTTTACACTTTTAAAACAAGGAATGAGGGACCTATAACATAAATGTGATGAACTCTTGATGCACTTCTATCAAGTAAATTAGCGACCTGGTATTTTGCATATTAAGTATGACAAAATCGTTTCGTCAATATCTGAAAATATACAGTTATAAGTTTATAAATTTTTTGTTACAAGCTACTGCAAATTGTGAACAGTCGTAGCCCACATATAGCAAATATGAAATTTTCGAATTTTATAATAGAATTTTTATTATAATTTTGTATATCCAGCATTTGGTAGAACATATTTAAATGCTGTGCTAATTAATTATAAATCATATATAGCATATAATAAAGATTTATAAAACAATAAATAAGTATCATTGCTTTTCATCGACTTCAGTCACGAGGGGTGCCGACTCTGAGTCGGTACTGAGCTCGTCTCTAGCGACAGCCTTAATCATTTCCGTCTGCATCTCTTCGTTGGTTTGTCCAGTTTCACGTAGGACCGTCATTAGTTGCGGAGCATATTGCTCAACTTTGTCTAAGAGAGTGTCAGGGTAACCTAGAGGCGAGAAAAAAGATGTATTATTAACCCATGGAATAAAATATTTAGAAATTTTCAAAAATAGAAGATGACTACATTAAGTATGTTGTTCGATTCGAAATCTTAAAGTAAATATGAAAATCGGCAGATTCATATATATAGTAATCAATAAGATAATCCAATTTCCCCTTTTACATGGTGGTAGGTCCCCATATTTGAAAATTTTAAAGGTGCTGATTTCTAGTAGTTTTCAGTGAACTGGGTATGCGGGTAACGAAATGATTTTACTTGGTAATTACGTTATTATCGATGTTGATCATCAATACCAATAATTAAATATTAAGTCAATCTGGTCTGGAGGAACTCTTAATCCTAGAGCTTTCAGGAATTTTTTTTATAAAAAATGGCAATAAAAAATTGCTGGAAATAATTTCCAAGTTTGTAAGTCGTTCGCTAGGGGGGCGCAACGAACTCTCGAAAACTTAATAATGTGATTATCTTCAAAAAAGACATCCTAAAAGTATCCTAAAAATGCAGTTTTTTAAATCTTGATGAGATTATGAAAACATTTAGTTAGGGACCTTTTGCCCTTACTTTTCAAATAAAGGTTGGGGGAAGGTTCAAACTTGTGATGAACAAATATCACACAACTTTTTGGTTTTTAACCGACTTCAATGTTTTTGGTTTCATTTAGGCGTCAGTTTTTCCTGTTTGATAAAATACATAACAAAAATAATAAAATTCAATAATTTTGTCGCTACTAGGTGACGCTATATTATAAAAAATTGACAATTTGCAATGAAGCATTTTTTAAATTTAAATGAAAAAAAGGATAAAAAATGAAGAACCTAGTGAAAACCGCAAGTCAAAATGTTATCCCAAGATATAATAAATAAAAGAATATTTTTGCCTTGCTTTTTGGGATAAAACGAAAATAAAATTATCTTCTTATTTTTTTACTGCAATATAAAGCTAGTAAAAAAATACTAATGGTTTTTTAAAAGTACCTATAGTCAACAGCACGGGTAATAAGTTTCGAAAAGAATGCGATAAAAAATTTTGATTTCACTCAGCCCCTATCAACACAGTTAAAAACAAAACTACTGCTAAAAGTATCCTTCGCGCCTTCGCCGCCACCTGTTTTTGTATGGTTTTTCTCCTCTGACCCTCAGCCCTCGAACTGCATCAGCGGCAAGTCCGACTGTATCTAATATCAGAAATTCAACTATGTAATATGCTAGCCAGCTACCAGAACTCCGTGATCAGCCGGAGTTAATAACTGATTCTGGTTAAATTGTTTCAACAAATTATTTCCTAATTCTTTAAATTAATTCAAAAATAACTCCAGTTTGTGCTAGTTCGCCAAGAGGAACATTCAAATATTATAATAATTTTGTTTTAAAAATTAAATTGAAATTCAAGTTTCAAGAAATAATGCCCGAAACACGCCAAAAGTTAAACTATTTTGCCTAATGAAATTCAGGAAAATGTACAACAATAGCACCTTCCTAAAATAATATAACATACTATTGAAATATAATCTAAATAAATGGCATTGTTTTTAACATCACAAGACCTCAAGTCAGACTTGAACCGCAGCTGACTTACTTTTATTTTTTTTTTCGACTGCATTATAATGCGTGATTAGACGAACTAACTACAAGGACTATCACCCACTAGTTGCGTGCTTCAAAAACCGATCCCCCAACACTTTGCTCAGAAAAGAACCGTTTCAATTAAGAATATTCAGCGATTCAAAGACCGGGCATTGAAATGCAAAATACATGTTAACTGAAATAACCACTTTTAATTATCCTAATTTGGAAAAGGCGGCGCGGCGGTACTAAAACCAAGGTTGGAATTTATAAAACATGTTAAAACGCTAATTGCCATATTAAAACTTTCGGCGACTAGCTGACTTTTACTTTTATTTTTTTTCGACTGTATTATAACGCGCGATTAGATGAACTCACTAGTTGCGCGCTTCAAAAACAGGTCCCCCAACACTTTGCCCTAAAAAGAACCGTTTCAATTAAGAGCATTCAGCGGTTCAAAGACCCGGGATTGGAATGCAAAAACAATGTTAACTGAAATAACCAATTTTAATTATCCTAATTTGGAAAAGGCGGTGGTACTAAAACAGAGGTTGGAATTTACAAAACATGTTAAAAAGCTAATTGCCACTTAAAAATTTCGGCGACTTAGGAATTTTAAGTGTCTTTAGTAAAAACATTTTAATAGCTGATGGGCACGTGCTGATCTCAGATTTCTTGAGGAGAACAACAAAAGGTGAGCCTTGAAAGATAGTATAAAATGCTAAAAATTTTTGGGAAAGAGTTAGTCAGAGAAGATTCATCACGCGCGATTACATGTTACGCTGCCCAATAACACGAGAACTGGGAAAATTTGGTCAGATAAAATTTTTCACGCTCAGTAACTCGTTACGCTGCCCAAACAGATACTTTTGATGGTCCAACTAGTTAGCATCATTTAGCGGTAAGGGTATTCATCTTGACGTGTGATTTTATTATGGCTCCATTTTTTCAACTTTTTTAAGGGTGAAAAAGGGGCACAGCTAAAACTAGTCATGGTAAGTGAGAATATTTTTCACTTTTTAGTCGCTTAATATATTGGTGGTAAATGGTATAAATTTGGATTTTAAATCTGCTAAACTGGCGTAACTGAAAAAAACTCATTTTACGGGATAACTTCGGACATGGCCAGGTCGCGTAAAGCCATTGTCCAGTACAACACAGCACACATTCTTATACAGCGACCCAGTATTCAACAGGGGGCTAGCGGCACGGATTCCACTTTGGCTTTCACATTGTCAGGCAAGCACTCTGCCTACTACACCACCGAGGTGTTGTAGAAGTTTTGCTAGAACGTCAACACAACAACAGCGTCGTTCTGAATCGTGCGGGGTTTGTCTACGGTATAGCAAACATGCATATGACAAATGCCAGTGTGTTTCAACACACGTGAGTGAGAAAATGTGCTGTGCTGTACTGGACAATGGCTTTACGCGGCCAGGTCATACCAAATAGAGCTGGGAGGCGCTCCTATCGAAATTATTCAAAAGATAAATTAGCAAGGACTGTACAAGATGTGGTTATGCAAAATATCTTTTGGAGATACGTCGAAATTGCATATCATTGACGATGAAGTTAAAGGAATCATGACAAAAATCCGGGAAGTCAACCAGTTCTAAGTGCTGATGAAGAAACATGTTTGGTCTTCGTAGTTGCAACTGCTGCATCGTTAGAGTTTCCTTTAACAGTATTTCATTTGCGGAAAATTGTACAGAACTCTCTTAACCGAAAAGGTGTCCAAGTTGAGTGTTTTATAATAATTCCACCGAGTAGGTATTTTTTTTTTTAAATAGAAATAAGGAACCCATACTATGCAAGAATATTTTGACGAACTGAAAATTTTCGTTTTTGGAAAATATAATTAATTATGACGAGACAAACTTTAGCGTTAGCGACGACCCCGATCGTGTGAAAATCGGCAAATGTTTTGAATTATCAACTCCACAAAACCAGCATTTCTGTTATGATAGCAGCTACCAGTTCGAGGAATTTGACGTTTATAAAGCGAAACATCGTTATGAAGAATATGAGGAAAATGGACCATTAAGGTGCCGATATTCTTGCACTCAATCTGGTTGGTTTATAGCTTGAGTTTTGTATAATCGTTTCAACAAATAGCTGTACTGTGCTTCCGAAATAAACAAGGAAAGAAATTGATGATAAGTTGTCATCGCGCCTCAAATCATCCAGAGGTGCGAAGAAAATAACATCAAATTTGTTTTATTTCCTGCAAACTGTACTCATACTTGTAAGCTCATTGACGTCGCCGTCCAGTGAAAATTCCAAATGGAAACTTAAAAAGAGGTCACTTCCAAAAATCCGATATCCTTATGTTGTTAATTCTACCTTTAAAGGAACTAACCCAAACCATTGTTTATACTTTCTTATAAAGACAATGCCCAAACTATCTTGCCAGGTTTTAGAGCATGCGGAAGAATATAGATAATTGTAATGGGGGCCGCTTAGATTTTTTTCGAGGGGTTTGGAAAAACTAAAAAAAAATCTAAAACGAAAAAGAAAAAAAAATCAAAAATTTGGCTCGTATGCTGATGCGCAATTGGATATCATTCAATGGTCATATTTTATTTATTTAAGTATTTTTTTAATTTGAAACTTTGGAAAAAAGTCATTCAATACTATACGTTTGCCGGTTTTATTGTAGGTAGTAGTAGTTCGATCCAAATCATGTTCTCATCAAGAAACCCGCAAAACAGACTGAAAATTGTGAAGATAATAATTCCCAATGTTGTGGACAAATATAATCAAGTTCCGAAACCGGTCTTTATTAGTGAGATTTTTATGAGCAAAGAAGACTAAGAAATATACATATTTTCAGTTTTCACTTCCCTGATGTTCACTGTGTTCACATCCGAAGTACTGTTGAAGATGGCGATATTTTACAGATTCTCAATCCAGTGAGTTTAAAAAGAGAACGATGCAGGTTTTCTAACATGCCAAAGGTTAATCAAGAATAATAGGTTGTTTGTGCAATAAATCCCATATTATTATGTTAAATATGGTAATTAAGCCTTGAATTTTAATATTTTTTTAACTTTTATGCTAAAAAATTATATTTTTAATTTTGGAAGAAAGAAAAACAAGATTTTCCAAGAATCGTGAGTTTTTCCTGTTAACAAATGAATAAAACTTCAACATCTGACCAAAGTAGCCCTATTTTACCTTATTAATATTAACTTGCTGAATCATCTTTCATGCAGGAAAGACTAAATGTCAACACAAGCAAAACCGTAGTGATCCAATTCACAAAAAGAAGAAACGGTAGAGCTTTTCAAAGAGGTTAAAAGTATCAAAAAGCAACGGCATCGTCCTGGGCCTGTCGACGACTCTGGTAAAACATGGGGCCTAAAACCCTCCATTATCTGGTGGTCCTATAACACTGTTGTAAAGCCTATTATAACCTACGCCTGTTTAGTGTGATGGATAAAAACAAAGGAAATAACAACACAGCCAAAGCTAACAAGCGGCGTGGCCGCCTGTGCCTGCGGCACGCGCGAGGCCCTTCGGGCCTCGTTTGTGTGACCTTCGATCACACATTATTGCCACGCTCCTATCCGTACCGTGACCTATAATTAGAAAGCCCTTATAATTAGATTTATCAATCGCTAGTCTAATTTTATCGTGATAATTTTCTAATTGGTTGCCATGGTAACCGACTTGTCAACGTCAATTGTTATTTTTTTTTTAATTTGACTTTTCTTTTGGCCTTAATAGGAGCTCTATTTTTTCTGCAGAAGATTTTCCGATATTCCAAAAATTTTGTTTTTATAACCTTAATTTTTGTATTTTTTAAGTACCCTGTATAACTTATCCTTAATTTAGAATTGTTAAAATTGTTAAAATTAGCATAAAATCAAAAATAAAAAAGTTTCCCATTTGGTAACCAAATCTGGGCAGACCCTGTATAACACATTTCTTTCTGATATTAATCCTTAAGGAATTTAGGCTATATTATTTTTCGGTTGCCATTGTAACCAATTCTAGTCAGCACAAATCTTCATCACCCATACCCACATACCAAAGATCAAGTCTTCAAATCGTATAATTATTTAAAAAAAATATATAAATTTATTTTTTTTTTCTCAGTTGCCATAACAACCAATTTTTCAAGAATATCTATTTTTTTTATTCAACCCTATAGTATATGGGCATCTTAAATAAAATAAATTGAGCGAGTCTGCTAGTACTCGAGACTGATGTGTAAACATGGATATGTTTATAGGATATAACGACATCGGTTGTAAAAAAATTACAACAGCACGTTGTGTTCCCAAGCGGTCACCCATCTAAGTAACGCCTGACGTTGCTTAACTTCAGTGAGCGGACGAGAAGTGGTAGTTTCAAGTATTCAACGTGCTATGGCTGTTACCCATACATTTTAGCTTGTTCATAGAATAAAAACAAACACATTCACATTTATAATATTAGGATTCTTTAATAATACTTATTAGCAGCTTACGAGTGGATTAATTCAATTCACAAATTCGACACGAAAATCTAATGCCACCAGGAATAACATCAGCATATGGACACAGCTTATTTACCTGGCAGACATCCTTTGATTTGGAAAAACCAATAACCAACTATTGCAAATTTTAGAAGAGGGCTATGACAATATTGTTTTAAACGTCTGGGCATCTGAATAATACTTTTGACAGTTCGTTAAATTTCAAATAATAATATGCGTTTTATCGTCTAAAATCCGTTCAAAAACGATTTTAAATGGCAAAATTGTATAAAAATCCGAAAATTTGGACTTTTTTTGACCGATAGCCGTGGGTTCGTACGAATTTGTCGTGGATTTTGAAGCGAAAATTCATTTTAAATTCAACCGTCCATTAAAAATAAGCTGTGCTATGGATCCAAATACACTGCGAATATAATAATTAAAAAATAGTACTTTGACGGTTCGCTTAACTTAAAAATATGCTTTTTATCGTCTAATATCCGTTTAAAATTATTTTAAATGGCAAAATTGTATATAATACCGCCCTAGCGGCTACAATTGGTTTGCGCATTTCCGTCCCCTTTGCCGAGATTTACACTCATAGCGCCGCGTAAGATGTTTACACATCAATAACTATTTTTTTTTATTCACCCCTGTAATATATGGGCATCTTAAATAATAAATAATTATTCGAAGAAAAATCCACATTTTTTCCATTAAAAAAAATGTTTCTGCGATAGGATTCGAACCTGCACGCGAAAAATAATCAAAATTGTTACGTTAAGTGTGGTAGTATAATTGACAAAAATCCTTCATAAGTCAAAAACGGTAACAATTAGAGCAAAAGTGCAAAGGAACTAAAACACGTGTCCTACCGAATACTTTCATTTGACATCAAAAAATAGAAAAGTTGGTCCTTGTTTACACGGACAAAAATGCAAAAAAACGGTTTTCACACCCTGTATATTAACCGATCGTAACCAAAATCAATAGGTTCCGAGGGTTTGTGGACCTCTACCTCTATGCCAAATTTCAAGTCGCTATCTTCAAAATTGCGGCCTGTAATCGATTTCATCACATACACACACACACACATACAGACAAAAAATTAAATTTTTTTTTTTCGATTCCAAGTCGATAGGTATAAGTCCCAGAGCGATCCGACGTACCGTTACGAAGTTTTTCTCCCGATTGGTCTCGCCCTATAGAAAGCCCATATTATAAATGGGGGCTTTCTAACAAGAGTACAAAGGCTCGCCTGTCTGGGTATAACCGGCTATGAAAAGATGCCCAACAGTAGCTCTGGAAACCCTACTTGACTTCCTTCCGCTGCACATATGCATAGAAAATGAGGCCTGGACCAGTGCGTTTAGAGTCACTCAGATACAAAAACTGAAGTCAGGAAACCTGACTGGTCACCTTAAAATTCTGAAGGACATCCAGATAGAGCCGATGACCAACCGATGCAATCGAAACAAAACTCCATTTTGATCGCTCCTTTAAAGTGGTAATTGAAGACCGTAATACTACAGGGAAAAGAGTAAAACAACTACCACTTGTCTGGTACACCATGGATCAAAGATGAAAGGAAGGAGTGGGAACCGGAGTTTACGGACCTAGGTGTCGAATCTCTGCACCTTTAGGAATACTCCCACAATCTTTCAAGCAGAACTAATTGCTATCAATATAGCCACCTCTGAATGCGCGAAAAAAGGCTTAAGAGGTGCGAAAAAAAAATGAGATAAAACTGGTCGTAGACTTTTTCACTTGACATAACCCCGCGGCTGGTACCACTTCGAGAAAACGGGGAAAACAACTGACGAACAATGCAGATTCTGCCTAACTATGGCTGAAACGTCACAGCACCTACTCTGCGCAAGTCAGGCACTGACTCGCCAAAGGTTGAGGCATCCCAGAAATGCTCTTGTGGCATCTGGAGATCTACAAAAGCTCAACACTCGAAATATTCTGAGATTCCCGAAAGAGATAGGAATTTTTGTGTAACATAGAAGGTTATACACAAAAGATCAATTGTGGTCGACGTGTTGAAGGGCAAATCTTGCCGAGTGACCCCCCTACCGTACCATAACATACCATCTTTCACGCACAACTGTGAAGACTGCAGTCTAGTATTACGTGTATGGCAATGAGAAGATATTAATATCTTCACAATGAACAATAAATAAGGCAATTTATCTCTGACGATTTTCTGATAGAAGAGTTTATTATTTGACCGTTTTCTTCCAGTAATTCAACATTCAGTATTTCCCTTTCATCCTGAAAATGATCTTGAAGCTATGCTATATCTCTTATGCTACGATCCTGCAGTCTTTCTAATATATGAGAGTATATATAGTATTTCATTCGAAAATCTAGCAGTCATAAAATTGTTAAGTACTTAAAACAATTTTATACAATTCTGTTCTGCGTTTTGCATATCCTAGAGTTGAACGGGAAAATAACAGGTAAAGAAAGATTTTAATATGTGTCCGTTTGGTGCTAGAGTAAACATTGGTTCTACTGAAAGCTGATGTTTACCCTTATTTCGTCAGGTTTTACATTAAATATTTTTTTCAGTTCGTATATCAAACAAGATATCCTATACATTGGTGATATATGAAGACTCCTATTATAGCTTGCGAAATCCAAATATTAATTGAAGTAATGGATCAATGCATTTCACTTAGAAATTCACTTGTATCTTAAATATCCTGTTGGATAACACCCCATTATGGGTATTATAACGATTTTCTATTAATTCAATCAATTATCATGGATATTCTAAAACAAAATGTAGTGACTAACCTGGAGAATAAAACCTAACGATTTCCTCTGGAAAGCACGAATTTATCACGGTTATATATTCCAATAAAGTACTGCCTGGTTTTGCCTCTATCTGTTGAATTTTCTTCAAACCTCCTGAGGTGACAAATAATCTTCTTGCTTTTGGGTCATTCGGAAGCACCTGAAACGATTCATAAAGTAAATGTATGTAAAATTTAAATATCATTGTCATTAAACGAGACTGGGGATGAGACAACGTGTCAGTGTAAAACTCTCCTCTCGTTAGTTTCGTGGATATCAATTTAACATTGCATGATGCATCCCGTATTAGAATTTTAAATCAAGCGCTTTATTTGATGTAGATATATTTCGGATTGCAAATGTGACAAATTCTGCCTTTGGAATCAATACTTACATAAATTATGTTCTTTATTATACGCGAGATGATTCAAATAACGGTTCGCCCCTTGAGTGCAATATACGTATACCAAATTAGAAAACGATATTTCAACGCACCACACCTGATCGCCCAAAGAAAAAAATCGGTGGCAGTTTGTTTTTCTACTTTTTAAAACATTTGGCGCTATTTTCTCCCAAGTACCTATGAAATGCAATTGAAGGGTCCTATGCAAAATGTGCCTAAGTCACATTTATAGTTTTTGAGAAAAACGACTTTAAAAGTTTTTATTGTTGCTGGAAATGTTATCGTTGAGTATATGATGCTAATTTTTTTACCAGTTATGCTATTCGATTATTCAAATATATTACATCATATACTCGAGCTTTTCTGCTTTGCAACTAAGAGAAAAAAAAATGTGAAAAAATGGGCTTATAGGTACTTTTTCCATATATAGAATTCATGAATTTGTCATGAATACACCAACTATCAAGTTGGCAAACTTAAACCAATAATGTAAAAAACTAAAAACATTAAGTAAAGGTGTTATTTATTAACTTACATATTAATTCAACTTAACAAGAACTTAACAAGAAATAAATATATTTTTCATAATGAAGTTCTTTTTATATAAAATAATCACGTTATCATACACGTCGGCATCAGAGTCAACTTGGGCTTCTTCAAGCCCTTCGTTCCCCAAGGAGATCCGCGGAGCATTACCATCTTTTATTAATGTTCTTCTGAAAAATTCAACATCCCCAGAGGTTACAAAATCCAAAAGATGAATGACGATTCGATATTTCGCATCTTTTATTGCAAGATATTTATCTTCATACGCTAGCTTCGGCTCGCCTGATATCTTTCGACTTTGCCCAACTTTATAGAATTTTACGTCTGTAATCTCACCATAGTAGCTTGCCTTAAATCTCGGACGATCTCCCTTTCTAAACTCTCTGAACCTTGCTTTGGAAATTTCTGGTATAGAAAGCTTGATATGAGGAGCTAACCAACCCTTAAAATCTTTTATTTGGACAATTTTATCACCTTCTTTAAGGGTTCCATCGGACCTTAACGAATTCTGAACGAAAACACATCTAAATGGGTGTTTTTATTGCAGTTCTTGACCAAGTTAACGTAGTATTCTGGTTTATCTACCTTGTCTGTTTTTAATTTCTTCTTTTCTATTATTCCAAAGTATATATCAATGGGCATCATACTATGGCCAGGAACGGGATATAAAACTTCAATACTTTCAAAATAATTTTTAAAGCATAACTGGTCAAGAAACGCAAACAAGAAAAAATCATCAATCACGCAGCTACATCCCATTTAAATATAGCTTACCGGTCATGTTGTAAATTCCTCCAAAACAAAATAATAGCGCACCTTCATCTGTTTATTGTCAATAATCGCCACACCGTTGTTAATCCTATAATCGCAGACTTGGGCACTTTTTGCGCTGAATAAGTCAAGGCAATATAAAATTTATATGGAAGAGATGGGACTTAAGTACATCTCACAGTAAATATAAATATACTTTACAACAGTGGACTTAGGTACTTTTAGCATTGAATTTGTCTAATTTTTTTTGAGTTAGCATAGTCGTATCTGGACTTAGAGACATTTTATAGCAATTTCAAATATAGCTCTGGAAAGCTTGACAAAAACTACATAGATGGCGCTCATATCCTTAAAATGAGAAAAAATTGACTTAGGCTCATTTTGCATAGGACCCTTCAATTACAGTGAATATTTCCCTCATGTATAAAAAATCCCATTCGAGGAGTGCAATTATCGGAAAATTACAGCGAATATTTCCCTCATGTATAAAAAAATACCATTAGAGGAGTGCAATTATCGGAAAATTACAGCGATAATTGCCCTGCAGAAACCGAAAGAGCACAGCGATAATTGCATCGTAATGGGCCAAGAATACTACCCTGTGGAACTCCAATGATCACTTCTAGGGGTCTTGAACTTTTGTCATGCAGCGTTACTCTTTGTTTGCGGTCAGACAGATAAGAAGCTATTAAAGCTACTGCCGTATGTCTCTATGGGAATTTCATGGTAAACTTACGATGACAACGACAATTTATAAATAACGTCAAAGTAAAGTCAAAATATTTTATTAAAAATGTCTGGTTTCGGATTAAAGAAAATCGTATTTTTGCGTCTCTTTCTTTTGTTTACAGTTACATCTCCAGGGTTATCCAACGAGGACTAGACAAGGCGATTTTTTGACTTTCCCTGTACATTTATAAAAAAAAAACTGAAATAGCCATCTTATGTAATTTTCTTCCGCGAATTCGGATATGTTCAGCAAAAAAAACAATTGAACATCAAATAAAAGTGCTAGGGGTCACTTTGATATTTTTTTAAATGGAACACCCTGTATATTACTATATTTTTGGACTCTCTAGAAAAATCTAAACACATTTTGTGTATAGTATCCTATATAGTCAAAAGCGGTCTTATCGTGCGGGTCCAAAGGTCACATTTTTCATTAAATGTCATTCCTTTGACAGATTTTACACGCAAAATCTGCCACGAATGAAGTTTAAACTGAAAATTGTGACCTTTGGACCCGCACGATAAGATCGATTTTGACTATACCTATCTTTAGCTGTTTACCAAATATTGACAGTTGAAAGTCGGGTATTTTGACAATTTGACAGGCTCTAAAATCTAAACCGCACAAGATCAAAGAAAACGGTTTGCACATTCCTATCTTAAGTTTTCATAAACTATCGAATGACAGTATCTTTTTAGGTTTTTGTTGGTTGCGCTCCCGGCCCCGTAGCTAGCGGAGGGCTATGCGTGAAGTGAAATATTCAACGTTTCATCATGCACGAAACTTCTCAATCGAAATCCATTCTGGTGCAGCTGCTAGACGCTTGTCAATTTTCGAGCGTTACGAAAATTTATATCGCGTCAGGGGAGTTCGACGAGTGCGTCAGCGGCGACAGGAGGGGAATACGCAAACGCGTGATAGGGAAACGGTCGGCAGGAGAAGAAATAGATGCGTAACGCTGCGTATATAGCATCTAAGTATGTGTTAGTGGGAACGACCGGAAGGCATATTCACGGATCCTACCAAAAACTGTATAGTAGTAATCTTAGACCATTTAATGGGCTAAGGTAATAATGCGGTGCTGCGATTGATGTTCTGAATGTCAGGGGGTATTGCAAATTTTACCGCGTATCAGAATTACCCATGCCTTTACGGTTCAGTGAATTGCTTTCAACAGGTATGATGGTGCAGTAGTTAGACCCTGTGATTATGATACGGGAGGCTCGCGTTCTATTCCCTTCGGTGGCAAAACATGTTTGTTAAAGAAGAAGTTTCACTTCTACCAGATACTGACAATAGCCCGCATTTACATTTGGCGCCCGCCCTAAGAGGAACGCATCACAGTGGCAGAGTACAAATAATATCGAGTAGACCCACTGTTTGATACAAAAAAGTGGAAAGGAATTGAAAGCACATTTTTTCTCTTTAGTAGAGACATAAATAAGACCAAATCGGAAAGACTGGGCAGTAAAATGCAATCTTTTATTTTAGAACACCCCATGCAAAAGCGACAAAAACCTGTGAAATTTCGCAGTTCTAAGTAAATTCCAAAAAAGTTCAGTTCTGATGAGACCTCCTTGTACATAAGAAGAAGAAGTGTAAGGTGCAAATAAAAGTGATGGCAAGCGCTTTTACACATTGTAAATCACATTTAATTTATTACTTCCTTGACTGAAAGATTTATCTTATCTAAATCCTCCATAAAATTATTCAAGTAACCTTTCCAAGTCAAATATTTTCAACTATATTAAATAAATCCGAGGAAGACGAAAACATAAATTCCCGAAATAGTACCTCAGATTATATAAACAACAAAAACTCGATATGATTTTCAGTTATGGATCCTACTAAAATATGTGTCCTAGGAAATTTCACAAAATAAATAAATAGATCGTAATTTTCCGGAAATTTGTGTTGATAAAAATTAGTTTATTTATTAAGAGTAGTAGGTACGCAGTAAAAATTAGATTATTTAAGCTAGTTTATGATTTTTTAATGGCGAAGATTGCCGAAAATTATTTTTGTACATTATTCCTGAGAGATCATAATAATAAAACTATAATATTAAAATATATATTTTACAGATCGTTTGTGTAGGTGAATTTAGTGGGAAGTTTTATAGGTGCTTCTATAAAAATAAAAAACTGTTAAAATTGTGGATTTTCGACACACAAATATAAGAAATTATAATTTTCACATATAATTATAATAATACAAAGTGAAAATATACCTAACCTAACAGAAATAAAAGAAAATAGTTTAAACCTTTTGTTCAGGCATTGTTCCCTATATAAACAAAGGTTCAGGTTTGTGGAATTTATTCGACTGAGGTGACGAAAGGCTCTCGGCAATGTGCGGCGGCGCAGTGGTACAATTTCTATTTTAAAAATTTGAAGTTGCATCCCAATTAATGTCGAGTTGTTCGAGACTACTGGAACTCCCGATTTGTCCACTAATATCATTATTAATAGCTGAGCCTGATGGTTATATCAGTTTACAAGAAAAGATTCCGTGGTGATATAACCACAATTATATACCTATCTCAGTGGCCCTTCATTCAAGCAAATACCGCTCCAAATTTCCAGAGTAAGTATCTATCACGGTAGTGATTAGCTATTTACCATTCATGACAACCGACATATGAGTAAAATGGTAAAACAAGCTACCCTAACTTAATTATTGGATAACGTGAAGATGTAACTTTATTATAACCAACTCATCCTAGTGAGGTGAGATGGTTTAATAACACCTTGAAAGCAATGAGAGAACACCTTAAGTTTCTTAAAGCGGTGCGCAAGCAATACAATAATTCGCAGAGCATGGAGGAATATAATATATATCTTACAGGGGGCAGTATAGCCAGGCAATAAGATTAGCAAAAAAATGTTCTAGTGACCACATGAATGCTGGAAATCCAATAAAAACGATTTAGGGTATTGTTAATACATAAAGGGGGAAGAGGAATTGCAAAAATGATTCTTTAGGTATTTCCGCTGATGATTTCAACGAAAATTTTACTCCCATTGCTCATAATCTGGTGAGTGGAATCCCCGTGACAATATTATGTCTTAATAATAACGTTTTCCCCTCATATCTGAAAAAGCGCTTGGTACACCTATCCATAACAAAGGTGATAAAACCAATGTATTAAATTGCCGACCAATATCATCCGCCCAATACTCTCGAAGGTACTGGAATAATGCATGACCAACTAGATTTCTCAATTCTGGAACTGAAAATTGTATCAAAGTGTCAGTTTGGCCCCAGGGTATTTTGAATTTCCTCTCAAAAGTTGTGGATTCCTTTGAGAATCTTCAATAAAATGGTGTGGTTTTTCTGACCTGAGAAAGGCGTCTGACTGCTTCTCGCATGCCCTCTATTTTAGAAGCTGCGCTACTACAGGTTTGATCCTGGGGTTAAGCTTGTAGCTTCTTATCTCGATAATCGTAGTCAGTTGATTAGGGCTGGAAGGGTGTTGTCGTCGGAGAGAGTGGTGGGCCTCAGAGGCCTGTCTGGGAACATCTGCCGTAAAAGTACCTATCTGTAAAACAGAAACATCTCGGCCACATGTCTTCGGTCAACTTCGGGTCGCCGACGAGACGCACAGCTCTCTTCTGAATGGAATCCAGCAGCTTTAGGGTGTGCTTTGGTGCGGCACCCCAGATGTGCGAGCGGCCTTATTTGCGCTTTTTAGAGCAAGAGCAACTGGTGCGTTGTATACAGTTTTTTGTTGCGAAATAGTGCACCAAGCTTCTGGGAGGCTGATTTTGCAATGTTAGCAACGTGGTTATGCCAGGACATATTGCTGTTGACCGAGACACCCAGTAGTCCGATTGACGAGGATGAAGGAATGGTCGATCCTGCCATAATGATATTAGGGTCCGCCGTATTGGCCTTTTTGGTAAACGTGGCCGCTTGGATCTCTGCTGCATTGAACTGGACCAAATTTCTGTCGCCACAAGTTTGAACCTTCTCCAGGTCTCAATTAATTGCTGTAATCTGATCCTGTCTGCGGTGATAAGTCTCAGTCCCTGGTTTTTCTGATCTAAATTGGAAGACAAGGGTACTGCCATCTGCAAAACTGTAAACAGGATTATTCGTTTCGGTCAGCAGGTCATTAATAGAGATGAGGAACAGAGTTGGTGAAAGTATTGCGCCCTGAGGCACACCCGCGTTAATGGTGAATGTGTCTGAGATGTGTCCATCAACTGCAACGTGCAGATATCGGTTCTTAAGGAAAATGGAAAGCTAGCTGCACAGAGGCTGGCAGTCCGAAGGACGGAAATTTGTTGAGCAATCCGTAATGCTAAACTCTGTTGAATGCCTTCAAAATATCCAACGCAAGACTCTCCGTAGTTTTCAATTGCCCTACTCCATATATGAGTGACATAGGCCAATATATCTCGTGTCGATCTCTCTCTGCGAAAGCCGTATTGATGATCGCTGATTATTCTGTTGCTCTCAAGGTACTTGAGTAGTTGCTGATTGACTACACGTTCCATGACTTCTGAGATTATTGGAAGCAAGGCAATTGGGCGATAGTTTGAGGGCGTGGTTTTTTTGCCTTTTTTGGAACAGGTTGCACTCGAGCGACTTAAATCCCTTTCGTAAGACAGAGAAAAAGGTCTGGAAAAAAAAGTTCTTTAACACGATGGCAGGTATTCCGTCCGATCCTGATGCCTTTTGCCCTTTAAGGATTTTACGAATATTACGGTGATGAAACTTGACTTCTGTCATGTTAATGTTGATGTTCGATATGGGGGGAGAGCCTGGCCTTGGGGGACGTCTAAGGTGGAGTGCGATGAAAACATTTTGGCGAGCATGTTTATTTTTCCTTGGCTGTAGTCGCAGGCATTTGGGTCGCAGGTATAGGGGTTGAGAGAGGAATGTGTTTGGCGCTGGAGCGGACCTAGTCTTGGGTTGATGCAAATCAGTTGTTGCTAAATATTGACGAAACCAATTCTATTTAAGCCTAATTACTCATGCCAGGGAGCCTGTTGCGGGGGTGCGCTTCCTCGAAGTACTTCTAGACCAAAACTAATGTAAGATTCCCACATTTAAGTCACCTGCGGGAAGCTGCGAAGTGGTACTTTTGTCCTTGGGAGTCTGGTTGGGTGTGTGTCTCCGGGGGTCTTAGCACTGTATATTTTGCGCTTTTCACTCCATCATGTCATATGACAATTTAGTGTGGGGTGATGGTACTTAGCCTGGAAGGTTCTTGATCTGCAATAATCACAGTTAGGATCTTATCTGGGTTGCATTTTAGGGAGGACTGTAGAGAGACATTGACAGGCTTTGACATACTGAACTTTCCCAATCAGTATATTTTTGATTCGGTGCTGCATGTCAAGAAAAACAACCAAATGTCTGATTCCGATTTGCATAGCCGTGATCCTACGGGAGGGCGTCAGCTTGTTAGAACTTTTGCGGGATTAGAAAGAGTCAACGCCGCCGCAGTTTATTAAATTACCATTGAATTAGATCAGCTGACAATTGAATTTTTGAAGAAAGCAGTAGGGCTTCCGATGATCAACAGTGCATTTTACAGTGTCGATTACTTCTTAAATTCCTAATTTTATTATATATAGTGCGGGTACTGATGCCGTATTTGTTTTATTTTAATGATATGCACTGTATATTGTATATTGATAATATGTGTGACATTAAATAAATAATTTCATTTCATTTCAAGCTATGTATGGAGTAAAATTCTATTTAGTTAAATCTAAATCGACTTAAACCTGAAAAATTCAGTATGCACCCTAACTACATGGCTTTTTGCCATGTAGAATGTAATTACTAAAACCTATTCTGTCGTTTAGACGTAATGTTTCACCCCGTACAGATAATTTTAGAATAATTGATACACCTGGCACAACCTCATGCGTAATGGAATAAACTAATTAAATTTGCCCATCACTGGATTATTGAGTTGTAAGTTTTGCATGTCATTACTTCAATCCTGCAGCGCAAGACCAACCGCGAGAACAAACGAAACATCATCCTAATGGGATCAGTTGCACTTAATTGAACATCTCTATGGCGGAATTAATTAAATTTTAGTATTTGGGAATCACTCGAAATAAACTGCTCATCAATGTAACAATTTGTGATATGGAATTTCGGCGACCAGCCGATTTTTTTCACATTTTAGTATGTTATGGAGCTTATCAAAAGAGGCAGTGTGCTTTAAAAAATTACGTAAATAATGGATATGATAACGAAGGACGTTTTGATGAAGAGATATTTCGAAACCTTACGTCCCTTACTAAACAGCACTTTAGAGAACGTTTTAATAGCTGTCAACCCGTTTTAATAAGGTAAGAAGAAGGGGAAGAAGCATAGGAAGTGGGTCCCCCACCGCTCCCACCAATGAACCCTGAAGGTGTCCGTTAGTGCTCTCGCCCTAAAGGGACCAAATATTTATTTTATCCGTCTTCTTTGCAAATTCTTTTGTTCATAAGTTCGCTTGTGAACCACGTCAAGTTTCGTGCTACAAGGACCCGCTTAGCCAATGTCTCCAAGCGGTAAGAGAGTGATTTCCTTCTTTGAACAAGCCCTAGCTCGGGAGGTGCGTAAAACCCTCCAATTTGTTCTAATACAATTCTGTCCCTAGTGGGTAAAAATTGAGCTAATCATATTGACAATTTATAGTACAAAATATACATAAAATACATCCGTGGTGCAGCGTGCATAACCCTTAATCCGGTGATAGCGAAAATGAAAGTTTGGTCTCTGGAAAATGGTACAGCTAGGCGGGACCGCCCAACAGTTTATCCCCTGCAAATTCTCCTAATGAGTCTAGCTGGTCTCCCAGCAGCAGTCTTCTACTTAATTCGTCCGGTTCAATTGGCCAATCGTCTCCAAGAGTGGTCCTCACCTAGTTTCTCGCCTCTGCATACTCGGCACATCCGTACAACCTGTATTCTGAGCTATCATCCTCGTCTCGGCATGTCAGACATTTGGCCTTATCCCGTCTTCCAATCTTGTAATAATATTCCGCAAATTGCCCATGTCCAGTTAAAACCTAAATTGTCTTACTGTAACGGGCCAGATTTTCGGGTTCATTTATTCATTCACCGAAATGTCAATAATCGGCATGTTGGCAAGTTGCGGCACTATTAAAGAATTCAGTTAAAAATTTGCGTTCATCATAGTGTCGTCTTTCATGGTTGTCGACCCAAATGGGATTATTAATTCATGTGGTGACCTCTGCGGTATGGTGAATTTAATGCTCTTTAAAATTTGAAATCGATATTGGCTTGGATTTCTTTCGTGCAGTTTTCGTCTAGTGATATTAACGCGCTCGGGAACTAGGAAAACGTACCTAGCATGTTCTTTTTAAAAAATGTCGGGTCACATGACTATTTCCTTTCGACTAGCTAGGGTAATCATTAAAATAGGCTTCGGTGTGTCAGAATCCTGGAGTATTATTTCCGACATCGGTTCGAAAAATTTTTGGGTTAGACATGTGATACGTAGGTCGTGTTTCGATTGGCCAGTCGAAATTCTTGATGTAAAGATTTTAGAGAAAGTCCCTTTGGTTCCTGGCAGTTTCATGTGCGCCATTCTACACCGGTCAGCCATTTGCAGTGGCAGTGTTTGGTGTCGGATGGAAGTTGTTGGTTGATTTTACCTTCCTGGGAATTTCCACCAGACCAATTTTTGGGTTTCAGGCCATACTTTTTCCTTATCTTTGCTTAATATTTGTTTGGTGCCTGAAACTCGCTCCTTAATGGGATTTAGAGATCTTATAAAAATGTATCCCACGTGAATAGTCCTTAGTTTCGTTTTAATTCTGTTCCACCTTTTGAGGTAGCCTAGCTATTTCGGCGTTGAGCAACTGCTTGTTAACTAAGAAGCCCTTCACGTGTAAAAGATTGACTTTTCTGATTTATCCTTGGTATTTTATTTTATTTGCTCTGATTGTAAATGTTCTTTGGTTATTCGTTATATGCCGAACCTATATTGATGTCGACGGTGACGGGTTTTTCTTTCCGCTACGCCTAGAACTAAGGAGTGAAGTTTTTTCTGCTGGTCTGTTTTTTTTACTGCTTTATCTCCGGCTACCTGTAAAGTCCTTCTGTGTGTTCCTGCGTGCAGTTCCTCGTGTTCAGTGAATGTGAACGGTTCGTTCTGGAAGCGTTAGAGGAGTCACCCTTAAACCCTGAGAGATTTAATTTTATTGTATGTATATATTTACCTTCAATTGCTGGTTAGTGTATCGGGTTAGTTAGCCTTCGAACTCTTATTTTTTTTTCTTTCTCCTTAATCAACATAATTTTAACGTTTTTTACTTAAGTAAGGTATATCTCTCTGAGGTGGCCAAACCACTTGTTTCCCTTATTTTTGGTTCTGGTGTTTAACCTAATACAAGTCTGATTTTGGACTGAACCTTAATATATTGTAACACTCTGATTTTGCCACTATAAAAGGTTATAAATTTTATTTTACGTGCTGCATTTAGCAACAAACTATTCTATTTTGTGGTAAGAATTATTGAGTATTAACCTCTTCGGTTAATTAATTATAAATTCATTTATTTGATTTGTTGTTAATAAGTTTAGTGAAATTCCCGTTGCAGCATTTATTAATGTTAATTAATTATATGTACATATGATTATTAATACATAATATGTATTAGCTTTTATAACACTGTTGTTGCAGTTAGTGGGTATTCTGACCATCCTTTTTCTTATGATATCCTCCAGCACTTTGTGATTGTATTTATTTTAGTGGATAATCTATTGGTTTATCAAATAGCTAAAATGAGAATAATTGTGACATTAGTTTAACTTTATTTATATTACACTAATTATGTTTATTTACAGTTCTGTATGTTAGAACCTAGTTGATAACCCTCGTTAGATCGGTCAAATTCATATACAACTTTCGGTTTGAATATTTCACTTCTAATCTCAGGCTTTGACTTGTTAGGGTCACTGATTTGCTTTGAAATGCTGCTGCCTGTTAATTCGATTCGATTATTATTTACCTGTTAATTCGATTCAAGAAATTTTTTCTTTCTCTTTAATAATAAAAAACTATAGTACCTGTTGCTTATTTTCTTTTAAGACATGTTGATCTCTGCATAGATTGCTCATTGTTGTTTCTTCTCTACTCTAGAGATTTAGGGCGTATCCCTCACATATTTCCCCGTGGTTTTCCCTTATTTTTCTTTATTTTTCTCCCAAACATCAATGTTTGTTATCCTTTCTTATGTTTTACTAGATTTTGAGGATATTTTGTAGTTCCACCTTCTTACCGACATTTGCGGACTTTGATATTTGGAGATGCTACTTTAAATTTATATTTTCAAGTGGCATGATATAAGTTTTGTAATATTCGATTGGTAACCTTGAATATTAGTAATGGGCTCTTTTCACTTAATTGTTGCTGTCGATTTGGATTTTTACAGATATATTATTTTGTTTAGGAATATTTCCTATTGTTTATTGAAAATTTTAATTTTAGATCGTTAGTTGTTACTTCCGCAGTCATTTTACAACGTTCTCGTTTATTATCTCAGAAGTATTCATCGTATCGACTATTTCTTCAGTTCGATCATTGCTCTTGGCACTACCATTTTTTCTGACCTGACGTTTTTTTCTAAATTCCTTGGAAGTTGCAAAGTCAAATTGATTGAAACCGATGATCTCGTTCTTCTAGAAACACCTACTGGGGAGCGAGGAAGTGTTTTGCTGAAGTGTAGTTGTAGGTGATCCAACCTTTTAGGATTTTCTGTTATACTACCCGCTGGGGATCTTGAGTTTGTCCCTAATTTGTGTTTGACATATCCGATTTATAGGGATATTAATTCTACACAAGAGGTTTTCCGAGCTCACCTTATAAAACCGAGGCAGTTGATCCTCCAGACAATCTTCCAACTCAAGAAAGGGTTTTACTACAGGGGCCAGAAGCCATTAAAAGGTTTCACGACCGGGTCCCACTACAGGGTCTCACCTTTGGGCTCACTTTCACCTTGCAGGTGACTGTTACCTTTACTGCTGCAATGTTGGCCGAGCTTTGAGATAGCTTATATTGATTTTATTAATTCTTTTATTTTCCGGTCGATTGATATACGCATAGTTATTGTGGCATTGTTATTGACTGATAATATTATTATTACTGCATTTATTATTGGTGCGGCTACTAATTCATACATTTCGATTTACATATCTGTATTAATTTTAAGTAAACCAAAGTGATCATTTCGGATAGTAGTGCTTAGAATTTTTTAGGTGTAAGGCACACAGTACCGAGTTTACCAACATAATTGGTCTCAGTACAATCGTCATATTGTACAATCATCACTAATTATTTAATAGTTTTTTGCGGTCATTCCTTTGTCTTTAAGTTTCACTGTAAGATTGTTGCTGTTTTAAATTAAAAAAAAAAATCCTAGAAGCCAATAGATTAAACCGTAAATTAAGATTGTGTTTTCTTGTTTAATAAAACGTGCCTAGCAACCCCGCATAACACTAGCGGAGCTTTTCCAGTTTAGCTGGCAGAACTGGTGGCGCTCACGAACTCCACACCTGATGGAGCCGGGTATTGCACACATTACTCTCCGGTGTTAGGTTCGCTCTAATTAAAATCCTTTCCTTTCCAAAATTAATAAGAAAATCGTGTTGCAAATTGGCAGCCAAATTTGCAATATGGTTAATTTTGCTTAACCTAAAGCAAGTCTAGTTTTCTTTTATTGGAATAATTGACTATTTCGATAACGTTACAAGTCGTACTATAATTCACGGTTGTTTATTTTAGATACCTGTAACTAGAGTAGTACTATTGATATTACGTCCAAATTGACTCTATGATGTGAACTCGTAACATGATAATGTTTAGAGGGTTAATTTAGCAACTAATTATCTAATATTGATCATTATTTTCATTTGTTTTATAAATAGTAATTATTAGTAGTTACACCTCTCCTATTTTACTTACTTTTCTAACCAGTGTTGATTGGCAATTAAATATCGCGCCTGACTCAATACATAAGAGGTAAATTATTTTTTCTGTGTACCGTAATGAGTAAACGTACTAGTTAGTAGTTAGTCTCTGGTAACTGACATAACGAATCCGGCGTTTTGCATAACGATTAGCTAAAATCGCCGCTCAAATCTAACTGATTAGTTGGTTTTCTCTGTAAGTTCAACTTTTATTAACAAATTTTCACTTGCTAAACGCCAACAGTAGATTGACTTATGCTTTTAAATTAGTGGTTGTTAGATTTAGATATTGTTTCCAATAATAATTGCTACAAGTGAAGTAGATTATTTCAAATATCATTTACACCAAGTAAAATTAGTCACTTTCGTAGGACTTAATCGCTATTGTCAGGCATAACTAAGTGGCACTGAGTACAGTGATTAGCACCATAATTGATTTTATTTGTTGTTTCAATTAACGTAATACCCAACCTTTAAATTATTTTGTGACGAAACCATTCTGCCATCTTATGATAATACACCGATTTTCTGTTTGCCTATCTACCTGTTTCATTTAATTATATTTTAGTATTGGTATTCTAAAAGTACTAAGTATAATTGATTTGTATTATTTGAGCTCAATAATTGAATCATTTTGAACTATCTATTTATCCTTTTTATTATTATTATTTTGTATATTAACTTCTGGATTCATTATTATTTATATTTCATTATTAATTATTGGTGAATTTCTAGCGTCCAACGCTAAGTTTATTATTCACATTTTATTTTGGTGTTGGGAAGCCTAAACCAAAAGGAGTTCCATATTTCAACTTGTGGATTTTCCGACTTGTGCCGCCTACAGGTTGGTGGCACATAAATATCCCCCCCTACTCACCGATATTTGGGCTAAGGCCTAATCTACATGCTTCAACGACAACTCCTTCTGGCCTACGCATCGGTTATTGGAAATGTCCTTAATTCTAATTTTAAATTTGTAATTTAACTTTATTCACTTTTAGTTTCTTCTAATCTGAAGTGAGGTAACTAATTAGAAGACAAGAAAGTGGCAACTATCTTATTTTTCCCCTTCTAAAGGGTTCCTTTATACCATTAACCTTTAAATTAAACAGAACAGTTCCTTTGCCAAAGCCACAGGGGTGTACGTTACCCATATTATTACCACAGCTTATTCAATAACCAGCTACTCATCTTGCGGCGGCATCCTTTGATTTGGGAAAGTCAAGTGAAAATTTTAGAAGAGGGCCATGAGTTAATATTTTTCTAAACGTCTGGGCATCTGAATAATACTTTTGACAGTTCGTTTAATTTAAAATACGATGTTTTATCGTCTAAAATCCGTTTGAAAACGATTTCAAATGGCAAAATTGTATAAAAATCCGAAATTTCCGGTCTTTTTAGGGCAATAGCCGTAGCTTCGGATGAACTAAGTTTATTAATGTCACTATATGAAAGATCCTACGTTATTCCCTCTAATATGTTATCAGGTTTATTATTTTTCAGAAGGTTGTAAAACACAGGATATTGTATAGTTTAGTTAAAATCTAAGAGAACACTTTTTCGTGGTTTGTCCACCACACGAGCTTCGGTCGAAAAACAGAATCTGAAAATTCTCTCATCAATGCTAAAATCTCAATAATTTATCAAGCACATAACCATAATTTCAGTAACAATATATTGTCATAATCTCCGATTGTATCAAAGTTACACACTGTCATAGTGACAATCAGTTTAAATTAAGGACGTTCAACATGTTGTTACGACGAAAGGGTCGTGTTTTAGGTTTGCGAAACATTGTTGAATTTAATGAACATGCTTTATAATTATGCAGCATTTACGCTTGATTGAGTATTTAGTACATATTATTATGTGGTCTATTATTAACCTGTCCATTATAAAAAGTTAAGTCTTAAATGGAAATACATATTTTGGTTAAAAATACTATTATTAAGTTAAAGTATATTAAATTTGGCTTGGTTGATTTTCGCCGAAGTAACAAACCATTCTCAAACCTAAAAGATATCTAACATAAAAATTGCGATTTTGGAATTATTCAAAACTAAATATTGGTTATTATTAAGTATTTAATTTCTGATTAAATGTTAGAAATTATACACTGACGGACATATGAAACGAATCACTATAATTTACTTAATAAGTGCTTTTTGTGACATCATAATTATTATCTTTTCATCCCCGTAATGGAATATAGTATTGATAAGCTTTTCACTTGCGGATCGCCTCATTAGTTAGCTACACACTGGCGTAGCAAAGTTTTATATCTCGTTCATTTAATCCAATATACGGGATAAAATAAAAAATCATATTTTTTACAAAAGGTTAAACTGCGACACGGATTTTTCCAGATCTGAGCAATCATACACTCAGGAGGGTCTTGTCTTCACATTTACTTTTTTTGTCTTTAACAACTTTAAAGTTATACCACTTTTGCAGAACATTACATTTTACCAATAATTGATTAATAATATCAAAAACCAGTAGGCAAATATTTGTGTCAAACAAATATTATGTTGTCAATGTATGTTAGAAAACTGTTTAGTTATTTCAAAGTTCGAAGTCTGGTTTAATTCTTTCATAATGCCAAGGCTCTCCCAAGATCAACTGAACCAGGTAATCGGCATGATGCAGGCGGAATGGTATCAAAGGGAGGTAGCAAATTTTCTTAATTCTACACAAAGCACTATTGGTACCAGCACAAAAAACAACGTCTGCATTAGATAGATTTATGTGATTACAGGCTCGGCGATATCCTATGGTGACAGCTGCCCAAATAAACTCCAGGTTACTGGAAATGCATAATCTAATTTTGTCTGAAAAAATAATAACACCAAAACTGGAATCTCGAGTTGAACAACTGTGTGTGTGATAAGTCAAAGTTTAGACTCAAAAATTCTGACGGCCGAATTGGAATTTCGAGGGAACCATTTCAAAGGAACGATTTATGGTTCCAGAAAAACTATAAGGTAGGGGATTGATACCAGTATGCGCAGGAATTTTAATTAATTCGAGATGCTTACTTTTGAAGAAAATGTTAATGATCAAAATTATATTGACCACGTTCTTCAATCCATAGTTGAGCCATTATCCATTACAAGAGGACCAAATTTTATTTACGCAGATGACTAAGCCATCGAGCACAATTTTAAACTGTTTTTGGCACGTTCTCCTAACCTTAATCTCATAGGATATTTCTGGGATATGCTGGATAGACGAATAAAAGCTCGACATAAAATTGACAATTTAGATCAATTAGCAGAGTCTTTGGAAAGAATGGCCATTAATTGACCAAGAAAAAATAAATATTTAACAAGAACATATAAGAATTTAGCATCCCAATAAAACGGACGCATATTCCTATTGAGGTGCAACACAACAATGAATTTTCCGTCTGTTTGAATATAAATGTATCTCATTTAAACTTTACAGGTACGTACTTCAAAAATAAATTTATCGACATTATTTGCAAACTTCTAAATGTTTTAATAACGCAAGCATAGAGCACGAGAACCATAAATATTTCATCAAAATTTATTAGCAGTAAGATTGAAAACATGAAACAAAATCTGCCAGGAATAGGATTGCAAGAATTGTTGTACTTTGAAGTTATCTAATATCAAAAATTACACTAATCGACAAAAATTTTTTAACACTTAAGGTTTTCTTGTTACATTAAGCAAACCATAACAAGGACTCCATTCAATATTTATTGAAAAAAATTTATTAGCAACTTTTTTAACCCTGCAAATCGACTATATTTGTAATTTAAATTAAATCTAAGAAAAAGTAAACGTCAAAAATATTTATTTGAGACACACTAATCTATTTTTTCCTTTCATTGGGGGTTACACCATCTCTCTTTAAAAACCAACAGTAATCACCCATCTTAGATGGATCCCGTCGTCCTTGGTACCGAATTTTCATTGTCCTGATATCTTGATGGAACCTTTCACCCTACTTGTCGCTGCTAGCGCTCAAATTCTCAGGAAAAATTATAAATGGAAATGGAGAACGTTAATTTTTAATAACATTTCTCAGGAAAAATTATAAATGGGAATGGACAAAGTTAATTTTTAATAACATTTGGCAACCAAGCGATTTGAAGCTCTTGTCCATGGAACAGAGGATCACCGATTTTCAGGCGAGGTATGGAAATCAAAGGAAGATAAATGAAGAGCTCCAGTCTGAAGTGTTGGCGTTGAAATTGCAAATCAATGATTTCATTACCAAGAATGATTCCAATCAATCGCCTGAAAGGCTTGATTATATCTCCGAACTGAGTGACCGTCAATCTCGCCAGTCTAACCTGATGGTTTTCGGATTATCGGAAACTAAATTCACCATAGCAGGGGAAGAACAGCGATCCTGCGACAAGCGTATTATAGGAGAAATAATACACAAATTTGACTAGAACATTGTATCTACAATAAGGTTTCAAAATAAATTCTTAATCTGCGGTTCCAGACCTGGATATTTCAACACTGAAATTTTTTCGAGTGGGGAAAGCCAACCTAACAGTGCCCGGCCCATTAAAGTTATTATGTCTTCTCCATCTGATGTGTCGAAGATAATTCGGCACTCGAGGGCAATTAGACAAAATCAGGATTTCTCTAATCTATCATTCAGCAATGACAGAACCCCCACCCGAGTAAAGTAGTATAAAGCTCTAAAAACCGAGCTTCAAATAAGGATGGATTCTGGAGAGCATAACTTGCGTATAAAATATATTCGTGGTGTTCCCAAAATCGTATCACTTAATTTAAACGCATAAACCTGTCTGACATGAACATAAAATCATCATCTACCTCCAGCAACAACACAATATGTTACTACCAAAACGCAAGAGGATTCAACACAAAAACCCACGGATTCTTCACATCAGCAAGTTCACATGAGTACCAGATTGTAGCAATAACTGTTATTTATATGGCTCCACGAACATGTTCTAAATGTGGAATTATTTGACGACTACTACACGGTTTTCCGAAGCGACCGCAAATTTCGGGAAATTAACGTCTCCCGAGGAGGTGGTGTGCTGTTGGCTGTTTCCAGGGAGTTTGAGGCGAGTCAACTTGACGTATCAGGCATCCAAGATCAAGACCCGATGGTTGATATAGTTGGCAGTAAGATTGTTGCTAAATTTAAATCACTATATGTGCTGGTTATATATATTCCCCCCAATCTCGCGGCATATGAATATCAGTCATTTTTTGATTCCTTCGAGACATTTCCTCTTTTTTTGGATAGTAATCTAGTAATTATGGGGGATTTCAATGTGGAAAACAGTTTTAATGATGCTAAGGTTCAGATCGCTCTAGACTTTGCTAACTTCTATAATCTAGTCCAATATAATTATGTCCTTAATCTCAATGGTCGAACTCTCGACTTACTCTTTGCGAATGTTCCATGTCAGGCTGCGCGAACTCCGATGCCTTTTGTTCCCGAGGACGGCCATCATCCTGCGCTCGGCATAGACTTAAACATATCAGTAAATAAATTGACACCTATTAAAGCCAAAAACACACAAACATGTTACAACTATCGCAAAGCTAACTTTCATAAATTATATAATCTATTGTTGGGTGCTGACTGGTCTCCTCTGGAAGATTATGCTTCGCCTGAGGGCGCCTGCAACTATTTTTACCGAACATTGTATTCGATTCTTGATAAATGTGTTCCCCAAACTATTAACCATAGTAGACAGTATCCAGTTTGGTATAGCTCAGCTACCATAAAAACCATTAAATCTAAGGCACGAATTCGTAAAAAACTTAAAACATCCAATTCTGCCGAACTACTAAATCAGTTTCGTACTCTTAGAGCTAAAATAAAACGAGACATTGATACTGATTATGGCGATTATACTGCCGGTTGCGAGACGAGCATTGGCTCAGACCCTTCCCAGTTTTGGTCTTTTTCTCGGTCCAGACGGAGCCAACAAAGCATTCCAAACCTCTTCTACCTGAACGGTGTTGAATGCAGTGGGTCTCGGAGGGTTGTAGACGCATTTGCGTCATTTTTCAAAAGTGTATACTCACCAAAGATGGATGTCCCTTTTCAACCGCCCATCTATTCTAACAACGTCTGTCTATCTATAAAATCGCTCTCGGACTCTGATATTTTGAAGGCATTTTGCAAACTCAGGCCAAAAATAACTCAGGGTCCCGACAACGTGCCAGGTTTTTGGCGCGTGACTGCAGGTTTGTCCTGCTTCAGCCTATCTCTTATATCCTCAATATATGCCTAAAAAATGATCGGTTTCCGGACTGCTGGAAAACCGCGAAAATCTGTCCAATATTTAAAAAGGGCAGGGTGGATTTGGTCGACAACTACAGACCCATATGTCTACTTAGTGTGTTCGCAAAGGTCTTTGAAATGGCGATGTATGAAAGAATCTTTTCAGAGGTAAGGTGCGTACTTACACCACTACAGCACGGATTTTTTTCTGCAAGAAGTACTGTGACTAACCTAGCTTGTTTTATGCAATATACCAGTAACGGTTCAAATTCCCAACTGCAAGTTGACACAGTATGCACCGACTACTCAAAGGCCTTTGATCGACTTGATCACTCGATACTCTTGAGGAAGCTGGCTGCTTTTGGATTCGATCAGAAACTATGCAATTTTATCTCCTCATATCTTTCAAACCGCCAGCTTTATGTTGAGCATAGAGGACGACGCTACCAGTGGAGCTCCGCAGAGTAGGAACCTAGCCCCCCTGCTATTTTCATTGTTTATTAATGACATAACTGAGATATTTAACAGCAACGTCCTTCTCTTCGCTGATGACCTTAAACTTTTCTCAACCATCCCCTCTCTGGAGGACTGTTTGAGGCTCCAGAAAGACCTTGGCAGCCTGAATCAATGGTGCACAGATAACATGCTCCCCTTTAACGTCGACAAATGCAAAATCATGACTTTCTCTTTGAAAAAGAATCCCATTCTATTTCAGTATAGTATAATGTCGTCAGTCTTGGAACGAGTTGAGAGCTTTAGAGACCTTGGCGTGTACTTTGATCCGGGACTCTCTTTCAATACACATGTTCAAAAAACAAGGGAAGCATCTATAGCGATGCTGGGATTTGTGATTCGAACGTGCAAGCCTTTCGAAAATATCCAGTCACTCAGAGTATTGTACCATTCGTATGTACGGTCCAAGCTGGAATACGCATCCTTAATATGGAGCCCTTTCTATTAAGAATACATGAACGCTATTGAGAGCGTTCAGAGAAGGTTTTTGAAATATCTCGCTTTAAAAACGGATGGTATGTACCCTGCTCGTGGTATAGATCATACATTGTTGCTTGGTAGATTTGGATTTCCGTCACTTGTCCAAAGGCGAAATTATGTCTGTTTATTATTTTTATTTAAACTAAAGTACGCATCAATTGAAACGATACACCTTAAAAAAACACCAACTTTGAAACGCTGCAATTCAGCCAAATATAGTTTAACTTGGACTTTTTGCGCCATTCCTAAAAGGGCGATTCTTTAGCTATAAACTGCTTGTAGAATGAAGTGAAAATATTGCACTCTGTCAATTATACAGGGTGTGGAAATAGTGAGTGCAAAAACCCTCATTTTTGACCAAGAATTTCTGCCCGGAGAGGAAGGTAATTTTGGATATTACTATACTTTCTTAAGCATTGGGCCTGTATCTCGGAACGTCTTTGCAAATTTGATGTTACCTTATATACCGGCGGAGAAATCGTGAATTTTTCAAATGTGTGAATTGTATGGCGTTTTCGGGTGCTCTAGCGTGGCATTGCACATACGACTCTAAATAACAGTTATTAGTATGCAGTGCTAATCTATCACCAAAACATTATTAAAATGTTGCTCAGCGTTATTTATACAGGGCGAGAAAAAAAAATGTTTTATATCGGTTTTCGTCAAGCTTGTTATAGCAAAATTTTGTAAATGGAAACTCTTGTTTAAACTACAAGAGTAGCCCGTAAAACCGTTTTTGCAATTTTGAGGTTATGGTATTTCTATTTAAAAAAAAACTCGATAAACCGAGACACCTAAAAGTTGGCAAACCTTGAATCGTCAAAACTTCGTCAAATTAAAGCACAAAAAAAAGGAAAGGATATTTTGTCAATTATATAGGGTGGTAAGAAAACAATGAGTGAAAAAATCATTTTTAATTTTCCGCGTGCAAAATATTTTTAGGCACATAGGTTATATTAATAAATTTGCTGATGCTTTTAAACAAGAGTTTCCATTTACATCATTTTGCGACAACTCCTATAACAAGCTTGACGAAAAACGATTTAAAACAGAATTTTTCTTATCGCCCTGTATAAATAACGCTAAGCAACATTTTAATAGTGTTTGGGTGACACTAACTGTTAACCCTAATAAGAAATTTAGAGTCGTATGTACAATGCTAGGCTAAAACACACGGAAACGCACACATAAAAAATGCACACATTTTAAAAATTGACGATTTCTCCGCCGGTATATAAGGTAAGATCAAAGTTGCAAAGACATCCCGAGATATAGGCCCAATACTTCAGAAAGTATAGTCATATCCAAAATTACTTTCCTCGCCGAGCAGAAATTCTTGGTCAAAAATTAAGGTTTTTGCACTCACTATTTCAACACCCTGTATAATTGACAACGTGTAATATTTTAACTTAATTTTACAAGCAGTTCATAGCTAAAGAATCGCCCTTTTAGGCATGGTGCAAAAAGTCCAAATTAAACTGTATTTGGCTGAGTTGCAGCGTTTAAAAGTTGGTGTTTTTTTAAGGTGTATCGTTTCAATTGATGCGTACTTTAGTTAGGGGTTTGGTAGACTCCGATCATCTGCGGAGTTGTTTATTTTTCCGTGTTCCTCCTATTGCTACAAGATCCAGGACCTTATTCTACCTGCCATCAGCATCAAATAATCTAATGCTAAGAGAACCCATATATAAAATGTGTGCCCAGTACAACAATATTGTTGCCAACCTCGATATTTTTCATATGTCATTAAGTCAGTTCTCATATCAACTTAAAAAACTTATTTTTATATAATTTGTGATTTGAATTTGTATTATACAATTTATTATAACTATGAACTAACACAGTGTGTTAAATATTATTACCTATTCACTAATTTGTATTTGTCACTTATATTTGTACATTATTGTCTTATAAATGGATTTCCTGCTAGACAGAAATGCTTAAATAAATAAATAAATAAATAAAATCACGTACTAAATCATTTAACTCACTTTGAACAATCAAACGTGGTTCGCCGGGACCTGGTACCTGGAGCAAAATTGGGATCGATACACTACTCTTCTGAGCTGCCCGATGAGACGTTATTATCTCCATTATCTCCCAAAACAGTATCTTGTCATCTAAGGGCGCAATTGGTACTGGTAAATCTGCATTGTGAGGAACAGGTCTTAAGGCAGAACGTAAATTGGAATATCCTATCTTGCTCTTTACTTTTTTGACATAACCTTCAGTATTTGTCATGCAAAAGTTGCAACCGTCAACATGATTGGTAGATTCTCGCCATACCATTGGAACAGCGAAAGGCATATTTTTTGTCTTCCCTTTCATCAACTGCACCAATGACACGCTATAACTGACCCATGGAAGCCCACTGTTTGTCTTGATCTCCAATTAAATCAAAATACATGAAATAGGCTTTTTCACATTTTCAGAAAATGGTCTGGCTTGAGACTTCATCATAAGTTCCCCACGAATGTAACAAAACTTGCCAGGAAAAATTTTGCAACTGCGGCGCAAATGATGTTGCATTTTTGTTGTTGAAAAACTTTCTTAACTACAGAGAAACACTCAATTCGAAATTCAAAGATAGACTGACTAAGAGAATAAGGAAGAAGTTTACTGCTATAAACAATCCATTCTAAGTATCTTTTGGTTTTAAAATGCAGGCCTTTTAAATGAACCCTCATAAAATTTACGACCTGCCAATATAAAAGGGTCTAACGTGCATATTGAGAAACAGTACCTATTAGAGCATAGTAAAAACAATGGGCAGAAGTGTTACAAAAATCGTGTCGCCTAGTGTTATTTGAAAAAACGAAATACACATATATGCTTAAAACCGCACGACAGAAATGAAAACGTCAGCAGAGCGATATTAAAACTATATACAATTTTTAAAAACATGTCTTACCACCGACGGGAATCGAACCCGGCCCGTGCGAATGGCAAGTAAAAGGTCTGACCACTGCACTAACAGACCTGTTGAAAGCAATTCACTGGACCATAAAGACATGGGTAATTCTGATACATTACGAATTAATTAGTGTTTAATTTACATAAACTAGACTTGGCTATCTATGAAAGATTCTTGTTATAAGCCATCAATTTTTTTACAGTTATATCACCCAAGTATGTGCTTTAAACTGATAAAGGGCCGTAAAAATATTAACACCCCTGATCTTCAGAACACCAGTCACGGCACCGCATTTTTACTTCATTGCTATACCGTTTAGGATCCGTGAAAATGCGTATACTGTGTTCTATCTCATTCTCTCGCAGGCTACATTCTATAGATCTATATCTTTTTATTGTTGTAGCTATTTTCGTTTCATTGGTTTCATCTAGTCCCAAGTCACTTCCGTTCTCAGCCGGTTAATAACGCTGAAGAAGTTTGGAAATTGGTGTTGCTTTTTCCGTTTCCTCGTTTCCGTTACATCGAGCGTTTCCGTTTCTGTTTCACCGAGTCTCAACTCACACCCAACGGCGCCAAAGAAGTTTTCACTTCAAAAATATTTTTGGTTTAACTATACAAAATTCAAACAACGTTATAGGTATCTACTGATACGTCAAAATTGTTGGACAACATTTCTGATACTCAGATACCAAATCATATATCAGAAATATTACCTCTCGGTCCAAAATTTTCAATACAAGTTGATAATGAAGACAAACTACCAATAACTGAATATATTGCAGGAAGAGAATCCGTAATATATTAAAGGAAATGAAGAAAAAGGTAAAACCAGAGCTAGAACGAACATTGTCAGGACAATGTTCATGCATACTAAACTAGCATAGGCAAACTAAAGTAGATCGAATGCAACAGAATGTAAATCTTCTTCTGCTGCTGCCTATCTACTACTATTAGATGTCGGCGTTCACATTCCCATAGGCTTCCCGATCTGCTGCTGTATGAAGCTGATCTCCTATCCCTCTTAGGCCCGTCCATTTGCGGATATTCCTCAGCCAGGACATTTGTTTTCTTCCCACTCCCCTTTTACTCTCACTTTGCCCTCAATGATTAACTTTAGTAGCTGGTAATTGGGATTCCTTATTATGTGTCTCAAGTAAGCAGCGTTTCTTCTTTTTATGTTGAGCAACATTTCTCTATCTTTGCCCATTCTTCTCAAGATTTCATCGTTATTTACTCTCTCAGTCCATGGCACTTTTAAAATTCTACGGTAGGTCCACATTTCGAATGCTTCTAATTTAGTGATGGTCCTGGTATCCAGTATCCAGGGTCCATATTTCCACTCCATAGAGTAAAACAGACCACACATAACATCTAGCGAAGCGCATTCTTAATTTTAGGCTGAGATCCTTGCTTGCTTGTGAGAACGCTTTTGAATTTGAAGAAATAATTACGGGCTGTCTTAAGTCTGCGCTTAATTTCATTTCCATTATCCCAGTCATCATTTAGCCAGCTCCCGGATATTTATACCTTGTTACGCGTTCTAAGGGTGCACCGTTTATCAGTAGTCGAGCATTCTCATATGGTCTTTTGCGTCTGCTCACTATCATAAATTTCGTCTTCATTTGCTTTGATGCCCACATCACCGTCCTCAACTGCCTCATCAAAAACAGTCTCCGAGTAAAGGCTGAACAGAAGTGGAGACAAATTACACCCCCAGAGAAAGGCGTCCTTGTGTACATCACGACAGATTTGGACAAGTACACGAATGTAAATAGAAAAATTAAAAAGCCAAAGCAATTTCTCAAAGATAATTCACAGATTATAGTTCTAAAGCCAGATAAAAGTAATAAGACCGATAATAATGATCAACAATTCCGACAGTTTGAAACAGACCGACCCTAGGTATGCGAATTAACCAAGAAAAGCTTTAAAATAATGAAATTCACCCACAAAATTGAATACACTCAGTATAATAATAAGCTTTAAAAAACGCTCATTTCATGCAATCGTACCAAATAAGGGTCGAGAGGCAGGTAGAATAGGGACGCGCGCCGGGAATCCGGACTAACACCCGACGCGAGACCGATAGGTACGTCTTTGTCTAATGCAGTGGTTAAATGTGTGGGACTGGAATGTTTGATATTTTCTTGTCGCACTTACAGAGTTAAATGGGATCATTTCCATATAAAAACGCGACAAAAAGCACGGATAGGCAGAAGAAACCTTCTCTCTAACCCTATACCTTCGCTTTCGGCTGAGTGGTTTTCCCTATATACCTTCGCTTTCGGCTGAGTGGTGTCTTTACAATCTTAACCTTATTCCCGTAAGCTATTTCCTAGCAATTATCGTTAATTCTTAAATAATTAGTATCTGCCTTAACGATGAAACGAAGAGCCAACAAACGTAGTGCCGCAGGCACTAGTTCCAGGGGATAAGAACCTGCTTCTTCGTCCATAGGTAAGTAATGGGTTTATATTTTCAATATTTTAAATGGATAAACTACAAGACTTTGTTTTAATAATGTTTTTTATACTCAAAGTAAAGGGAAAGGGTACAGCTAACTCATAGTACAGTAGATTGGAGTTCGGTAAAATACCTTCTTTTGTTTGGGACTTATTCCTGCAATAGGTGGTGTAAAAAATAAATCTATTAATCAACCTAAACTTCTTGATTATAAATCAATAACAAGATGGGCTATTGTTAGTAAGAACTTTAAATAGGTATTCTCCAAAATGGTACAAATAAACAAATATAAAACAGGGACCTACTGCGTCGACTGATGCCTTCATCCCGCCCCCCAAAAGAAACCTTCGGGTCACCCCCAAAAGAACCTGATGACGTAATTCCGTGGGGGATCCCATACGTCCTGGTCAAGATCTTACCGATTATGCTCCCTACTTGTTACTAACTTAAGTATCAATTCCTTAAGGTGTGTAGGTATACCAGGTGATATGTACGAGGACTTCTAGAGTAAATGTTGCGAAATTACCGAGCATTGGGCACAGTGTAAGGGCATGCCTTTTGGATTTTGATACCTAACTCCCTTGCAAAATTGTCACCACTTGTTTCAGGTTTGAGGGTCAAATGAATTGATGCAATGCAAAATAAAATGTAATTAACTAATTATACATTGTTTTATATGATAATGGTTTATTGAAATTTTGTAAGCCTCAAATATCGACATTTTCCTTTCTATTAAAGAAAATAAATGTATAAAATGGTCTATCATTGTTTTATTACCAGTATTATCTGGTACCGAGGAAGACAAGACTTCTACTTTAGGAACCTACTAATACACAACGTCAATTAAACAGGGTCTGAGCCGACAGTAATAATATTTATTATCATTATTGTTACGATCACGTCCAACAAAGGTTGCTGTCTTTTGGGTGCAAAAGGGTGTACCCGGGTCAGTGGAGTTTTAAGTTTAAAAATGGAACAGTTACTAATTGACCAAAATACTTATAAAATTAAAAATAATCCAACTGATATATATCAAAATAAAAACAACAGTCTGATAAAAAGCCTTTTAAACAAAAAGATGGTATCAGAAAATGATGCAACAAAATTGCACGAACCTGGCCTGCCCTTAAGACCTATTGTTTCCTGTCTACATTCTCCCTTTTATAATTTATTGAAATATTTATCCAAATGTATTTGAAGCAGCATAACAGGAAAAAATTATTTTTATAACAGGGATTCTTTTCATCTTAAAAAAAATTCATAGATTCAATTCATATTCCAATAAACCATAAATTAATATCTCTTTATGTAGTGTCCTTATACACAAATATTCCCAATGAGCTCGTTCCAATTATAATAAAAAAATATATATATCCACTATAGCACAGCTACTTATGAAATATTTAGAGGAAAAAGTAATTGAAAGCTTAGGTTTTAGGCCAATATTTTTTAAACCTTTTGTTGACGATTGCAAGTAATAAAATAAACTACAGTCTAGACGGTTTATTTTTATCCAAAATTCATACAAAATTATAATTTACTTATGAAGCAGATGAATGTTAAACTTCTTAAATTTAACACTAATTGGACAAAACGAAAACGTATTAACCAAATGGTATATAAAACTTAGTTATATGTCTATGTAATGGTCAAGCAGATATTTGAACTTTAATTCCCATCACTCGAAAATTAAAAAACGAAGCGTGATTATAGGTTTAGTAGACCGTGCCATTTCTTTAATATCACCTGAATTAAGGCCACAAATTCTAAATAAAGTCAGGGATACATTAAGAAAAAATCATTTTACGAATAATGAGATAAATAAAACAGTAAAACAGAGAACCCATAAGTCATAATAAAAATAAAGCTCAATCGAAAAACGACACAAATCAAAATCAACAAGGAAAAAGGTACGTTGCATTTCCTTACACAAATGGATTATCAGAAAAAATTAAACATCTTAAATAAAGATGAAATTGAAACGTGTCAAAAAGCATACAATTTACTAAAGTCTTTATTTACTAATTTAAAAAGTAAAACTCCGAAAATTAAAAGTCTTAATATAGTCTATTCAATACCATGCACAAACTGCTCGAAAATTACATCGGTATGACATCTTAATTACTGTAAAATCGACTAAAAAGTCACAAATATAAAAAAACGCTTCAACCCTTAAATAAACACGAAATGAAAAACACACATTTAATTATAATATCACTAAGATAATCAATAAAGATATTAATTACCATAAATTGGCTGTAAAAGAAATTATATAAATCAAGAAAGAGAAAAATGTGACAAATAATAATAGAACGGAGATTGGAAATTAATGTCATATTTACAATAATCTATCATTTGCTATTAATTAACTAATATCAGGGACACCCTTTTTGGACAAATAGAAAAACCATACAACATTTAAACTACTAATTAATATCACCCTGTCCTAAGTTTGAACTTGGACTTGGAAAATATTATGTAAACATTTAAGATAAATCATAAACAACGCGAGCTAACAGTACAGGCAATATGAACCATAGAGTTGCAATCATCAGCAGATTTTATTATATAAATAGTCAAGCGGACCATCATCAGTCCAACAGGCTTTTATTGTCTCTCACCTATTCCGATCTAATCATTGCCCGCAGTTCACAGGATCGTAGGCTCTAATTATTGTTCTACCGATATCCTAATCCACAAATTCAACTCAAGAGATGATGCTTCTTCGGGCATACCCGTCTAAAGTACTAAAAAGTCAAATCTACCATAGATCTGTCAAAATTCTGAGTACAGTGACTTTTAAAGTTAAATAGTTACAGTGCCTTAAAGTGCTGAGTGAAATTAAGATAAACTAAGAACACTTAAATAATTACCTAATTAAATAGCGAAAGCTAATCATAAATTAAAACACAACACCGCTTTTAGAGAACTTTATTATAAAACGGGGACCATGACCCATAAACAATTCAAACCATACCTCAACCGAAAGAACATGCGTGTTTCAGTAATCGAGTACAGTGTAAATTCATTAAGTCTTTGACCAATAGATATTGTTATTGTTTTATGGAAGAGCCTTCTTTATTATCTCTTCTCACCTGACGTAGATCGATCCCTAATCTGAGCTACATAATCTGTACGCCATTCAAGGGGTGGCGTCACGGACTACTGGTCATGACAATATATTTACAAAATAACATATTGCTTTCCAAAGTACGGAATGAATAGTCTCGTATTTATTTGCGAATAATATTATTTATTATAGTCTTGCTCTTGTTGAACGTGGTACTATACTGAAACTCATGACCATAAAAATAAAATAAGATTATTTTATGAATAAATGTAAAAAATAAACAAAAAATGCAACATATTTTCGATATTCTATAATACAAAATTTAGTTTATTAAGAACCTCATATCAAGAAAATTTCAAGGAAAGGGAAGACGACAGAAAAGGTGGCTTGATGATATCAAGAAGAAAGCGGGAAATAAATGGTTTCAGTTGGCAGAACAGTACAGCTTGAAGAAACATGAAAAAGGCCTACGTCCAGGAGTCGACAGAAAATGGCTGAATAAGAAGAAGAAAATTAAGAAGAAAATCTTAAAAAGTAGAATCTTGATATGTACATGAGAGCAATTTAACATTCCATTGTGCAGTGTTTTTGTCTGCCATATAGAAAACATCAATATATCAGTGTAAGACGTAGTATTTTTCTAAAAGGTAAAAATAAAAAATATCCAACTAGATAAAAATGTATATTTTCTCAAAGAAAATTATACAGTGGCGATGAAATATGTATGAATAGCGAATGTTAAGCATTCGTTTGCATATCGGCATATCATCGTAAAATAGTTCCTTCACTACGTAATTTATTTAAATACGTATATCGCCATAACCTTTCCGGCTACAACCAAAACGCATTTCGGTTTCCCATCAAATTTCAACTTTTTTGGAGTGGATCCAAATTCGAAACGCATGCTATTCCTACCCGAATAATAAAAAAATATATTGACTGCGATTTTCTAAAAATACCGATTTGAAAATACATAAAAGTGTTGTTAATAGGCCAAATTTAGATTTTATGTTGCTGTAGGTCAAAATCATTATTTGGATTTTCAATTTATAGCAGAGGCGTTGATTTAAAAAAAAACTGTTTACGGTAAACAGATTGCTCGGCTGCGTATGAACATCTTATCAAATTATGTATTTCTTCTTCTTCTTCTTCTTTCCGTAGCTCTATAACCCTATGTGGGTTCTGGCTGACTGCACAATGCGTCTCCACCCCTGTCGGTCCATCAACATCTGAGGTCGTAGTCTAAGCCCATAGTACGTAGGTCGCTGATTACGTTATCGCGCCATCTCATTCGCGGCCTTCCTAGCGGTCGTTTACCAGCGGGGTAGTCCTCCCATGCCAATTTTGCCGTTCGTTCGTTCGGTACTCTTTGGACATGTCCCGCCCATCTCAATCTCATCCCTTTGATCTCATTTACAATATCGGGTTCCTTGTACAACTCAGTGAGTTCCCTATTTTTTCTAGTTCTGTGGACAAGATGGACTGGATCTAGCATCGGCCCAAACACTCTCCGAAGTACCTTCGGCTCGAAAACTCTCAATTTTCGTTCGCTATCTTTTGTGAGTGTCCACGTTTCACAGCCATACATAACCACCGGTCGTATTATCGATTTGTAGATTCGTATTTTGGCTCTCCTACTAATACGATTAGATCTCAGTGTTTTGTCCAAAGCATACATACATCTGTTGCCACTCTGAATTCTGGCTTTCACCCTCTCGAAATTAAAATCTCCAATCGTCACATTCAGGCCTATACGATCTCTTTGGGCCTGCCTTGATACGTACATGTATTTGATCTTAGTTTCGTTTATGGCTAATCCCATTTTAAGTGTCTCCTTTTCTATCTTGATGAACTGTTTTTTGACATTAGGACCTGACCTGGCCATAACATCGATGTCATCCGCAAAGGCAAGTAGAAGTTTTGGTTCATCATTAGTGTACATCTCCACTTTAATATTTGCCGCTCTTAATGTTTTCTCCAGCGCTATATTGAAGATCAGTGGAGATAGTGCGTCTCCTTGTTTCAGCCCGTTGTTTATATCAAATGCGCTTGAGATAGTGCTTCCAATTCTAACTCTGCTTTTGGATCCATTTACACACATTTGGGTAAGTTTAATTAGGTTTTGCGGGATTGATAGTTCTGCCATTGCCTGCCAGAGTTCTACTCGCAAGACACTGTCGTAGGCTTGTTTAAAGTCGATAAATATATGGTGCATCCTTTGATTAAACTCTCAGCATTTTTCCAGAATTTGTCGAATAGTGAATATTTGGTCGACTGTAGACCTGTTTTTTCTAAAGCCGCACTGGTAGCCCCCCACCGACGCCTTCTACTATAGGTGTTAGCCGCTGCAGGATAAAATTATCGATAGTATCTTGTATGACGTATTTATCAATGAAATACCCCTGTAGTTGGCACACTTCATTTTATCCCCCTTCTTGTGTATGGGGATTATAATACTTTCTTTCCAATTGTTCGATATTTCTTCCTTTTTTCAGATTGTTATAATTAGCTGGTGTATATGCCGATATATTATTCACCTCCATATTTTATGCATTCCGTTGGTATGTTGTCTTTCCCCGATGCTTTGCCGTTTTTCATCCTCATTATGACAATTTGGACCTCCTCCAGGCTGGGGTCTTCTACAGAAAAATCTGCTGTGTGGTAAGCTTGTGCATTTTGGTTGTCGTCTACTTGAATATTGAGAAGTCCACTAAAGTAGTTATGTCATTCCGTTATAATTTCTTGCTCATTTGTAATTACGGTACCATCATCCTTCTTCAGGATGTTCCCTGTTCATGGTCTGAATCCAGATTTTGCGTCGCCCGCCTTCGTATAGAATTCCTTTAATTGATTGCCTCTGAAATTGGTTTCCAATTCTTCCAGTATTTATTGTTCATGTTTCCTTTTCTTTGTCCTTATTAGTATTCTGGCGTCCCTTTTTATTTCGCTGAGATATCTTCTGTTTGTCTCATTGGGCTCTTGTATTGTTAGCATTCGGGTTCTTTTTTTCTCTGTTCTAATACCCTCAGACAGTCATCGTCAAACCAGTTCTTATGCTTCTTCTTTTGTGTTGGACCAAGTATTCCCTTGGCAGCATTAAATATTGATCGATCTATTGTACCCCAGATCTCATTTACGTTCTCATCTCCATAGGGTTCTGGAAGGTTTTCCAATATTTGTTTTTGGAACTCGTTTTTTGGTTCTTTCGTCCTTTAGTTTACCTACTTCCCACCTATTTGATCTTTCCGCTCTTTTATTTTTGTGGCTAGAGATGCGCATTCTCACCTTTGCTCTTACTAGGATGTGGTCCCAGTCCGCATCTGCACCTCTCAAGCTCCGTACATCAAGGACGTTGCTTGCATGTCTCGCGTCTACTAAAATTTGGTCTATCTGATTCCTTGTGATACCATCATTTGATATCCAAGCCTGTTTGTGAATGTCCTTGTGTTCAAACATTGTAGATTTGACTAGCAGGTTATTACTAGCCGCTAGTTGGATGAGCCTCATACCATTATCATTACTGGTGTTGTGTAGGCTGTGTATGCCTATGGTTGATTTGTACATTCGCTCTCTTCCAATATTTGCATTGAAGACCCCACAGAGTAGTATCATATCTTGTTTAGGTATTTGCATGATTGCTGTTTCTAGTTGGTCTGAGAATTCTTCTTTGATGTTTTCATCCTTCTCCTCCGTAGGGGCATGAACTGATATGATAGAATAGTTGTACAATGGTCCCTTTAGCGCAAGTGCGTTCACTTCAACCCAGACCCCTCAGATATCACATACCCGATTGGGATGGGTCGTTGGGGATGTATAGGAACCCTCGTCCGATTAATGGGAGGATCGTATCGTACAGAGACGAGCCTTCAGAGGGAAGGATATCTACATCTGCCCGGATAGCAGAGCAGCTCTGTCGGCTTTTGACTCTGATACATTTAATTCTGCGCTGGTCGAGGCTGATCGCCATGCGTCCAATAGAACTTTAGCCTATAATAGGTGTGTTCTACAGTATGACTGCAGCCATCCTAAGGAATGCAAGGAATATGCGGGCCAGGACTATGGCGAACTACTTCAGGAATGAGAGCCACTCTTGAGTGACACAGCGTCTTGTAGGGTGAGGGTCTTTCTGATCTGAAGGCTTGTGACAGGGCTCCTCATAGGATTGCTTGATTAGGCATTTGCACCTTCTAAGGATAGTAGAAGATCCGGAATTCAGATGGTGTTTGGAGGACGAAGAACCGCTCACTCATGTTATTGCCGTTTGCCCAGCGTTGGCAAGAATAAGAGAGATGCACTTCGGAAGTTGCGTGCTGAACTGGGAGGACATAAGAAAGATCCAGCCAAGGAAACTATGTAGCGATGTGTGTTGTGGATTCGATCTACAATACGCTGCTGCATGACAGTCAAAAGTGAATTTGAAAATAAAACAAAAACCTTTAGCATTATATGAATATTTTAATATGTTATTTTACTTGAAAATAATTTAAAGCTCGTAAATAAGCAAATACAAACATTTAAAGTATTTAATTCTGACGGTGCTAGAATATAGCCAAGTTCTGTTGGTGCTGGGTATCGACTTCACACAATATCAGAATAACAATACTTATAAGAAGTAAACAACTGCATACACAATTATATTTCTAACAAAGTATAAGGTTATCAGCTTGCAGCTAAACACAGTTAAATGTTTGTTAAAGTTCCTACGAAACCACTCAGTGGGAGATTCATTAGCTGAGATAACGCTGAGATGAAATACAGTAATATACAAGTAATAATAAAAGGATAAATATTACCCTAATGTCCACAATAAGCTACTATGTACAGTAATTGACGAACAACGTTCAACCGTTGAGCAGTTTATCTTCAAACACAGGGAAAGTCACTTAAAACAGTTACTAAGTCTCTACTTAGCTTCTATATACAATGTACTTCAACATCTTGCAATTAAAAATACAAATAGCTACCCATACACCAGCGTTCATTACCGGCATTCATTCTTCTAGCGTTCTTTCCTTTCAAAATCTTTCCTCTCATTTTTTTTCCTCGTTCAGTCGTCTCATATTTTGCGGGGATAATAATCTGCTTAGAGGCCACTAACGTAAAAATTATATTGTCCAGTTATTTCTATCCAAAGCGCCTGTGAAAGGAAAGAGTGTTGGATAGTGGACAAATTAATCATCTGGGAGGACACTGTTCCTCTCAATTATTAATCATTAACTAGCGTTCTTTCATGCGAGATTTGACATTCCCATAGGAAAGAACGCTGCATGGGTATCAATATTGTCGGGCTTGAACGTCGGTATATCGTGACAAGAAAGATGGTATGCAGATCTATCATCTTATTACTCATTAAATGGCGTTCTTTCCCGCGAGATTCTACATTCCCGCAGGAAAGAATGCTGGTCTATGGGTAGCTAATGTCTCAAGTTGAAGTGAATTGAAAATATTCAGTAAAATGCATAAATAACTTCTCTTGGTAGCGCATTGGCGTCGAGAGTTTATTTTACCTTGCAGAGTAATTTGCACTGGAAAACATCACACTGTATGAGTGTGTAACAGAAAACTTCAATTTAAGAAGAGAGCATGACATGTATGCTTTTGTAGAAATGAGGTTTTAATACATGCAACAAAATGGATTATAAAACACGCTATGCTGGAAAGCATAGGTAGGCTACACTCCGAAAAATGGAAATAACATTTATGGAAACCTTGTATTATGATAAAGCCGAGAGAATATTGGCCGAGTGCTTAAAACGCCGTTTAATTTTCGGCTTTTGAGAGAGTGACTGTGAAATAGTGAGCTTACTTACATGGACGAGTGCCGCAGGGAACGCCTACTATAGCGAGTTACTTGTGAGAGAATCAGGGAGCGTGGACTATCGCGACTAACTTGGGAAAGAGTCGCGGAACAAGTCTTCCATGGCTGAGTGCCACGAGGAGCGCGTAGTATCGCCACTTACTTGGGAGAGAGTCCCCATTGCCGGAATGCCACGGGTGCGCGGACTATCGCGAATTAATTGGAAGAGAGTCGGAGAACAAGTCTATTAAAGAAGGTGAGGACGCGTTCTTTTTCCCCTGGCGTGTGAACTTACCCCCACTCCTGAAATATCCCTTCCGTAGAGGGCAGATATTGTAAATACATTGAATTATTAGTATATAATATCAATGTGTAAATATACACAAGTTATACAAAAACTTAATATCACCTGTTGTCTAAATTAAAATTATGAATTTTAACACAACCCTGGTCGAAATCGGATGATTAGTTTTGATAAAATTCGATTATTATAGATCGGAATTTTAGGGACGCTAAATTGACTGTTTCCGGTAGTCGCTGTAGGAACCACTATGATTGGTCGGATGCGTTTCCGCTTGTAGCTGACCCTAGCTTGTATTTTGAAATAAGTGGATTGTATGGTGCGAAGCAGTTCTGCTTCTAGTTAAACTGAGGATAAATAAACGCTCTGACAAGAGATGGCGCTAAGTGCCGCTGCGAGTTTGGAATGCGATACACAGAGGCGTGGAATATTAATATAATACGAGTTAAATCGCTAGATTTGAAAACTTGTTCAAATGGTTTTTGAACAATGTGCATTCGCCAGGGTGGCCGGACTAAATTGGTATGTGAGTGGGCGCACAATGGGCCCAGATTGGTGGCCTACGTGCAAGGGATCTTCCGCCTGCGTTTCAAATTCATTTATTCAATATCTTTAAAAACATAAGAAAGTATGACAAATGGATCACAAAAAACCTTCTCGAAACAGCAAAATCAAAAGCAGTTAAATAATAGAATGAAAGAAAGAATTAAACAAAATCATAAAAAAATCCGGCTCACTAAAAACAGGGAGAAACTTAAGGAAATTAAAAGAAATTGAATTAAAATTAAAGATGTGTTATAAAAACTATTGAGATGTTTTATTATGAACTGCATAAATTGCAGGATCGAAGAAAAAAATTAATATTCCAAAATTTTTGAATCGTCTGGAGAAATATTAGACAAAAATAAGAAACAAATTGCCCTTAAAAAAGAATACGATTTTGCGATAAAGAAAATTATAGAAAAGATAGTCGCAAAAAAATTTAATTAATAAATGTCTCCTGGAGTGATTCCCGTCATGCATACAAAATATGTTGCTGCAAAAGAAATTTCGACAAATCAATACACCGATCAAAATATGTTCATAGTAGGTATAGCTGGAATGTTTGATGAATGAGATAAACTGGAAAAATCCATGGAAATTAACAACGATGGTGAAAAAAGAAACCAGTAAACCACCTCTATTTCCCATACGACTTTGTTTTACTGTTTACTGATTTATTTGATCAAAATCAAAATTATAAATCTTTAAAACTAACATCATCCTACTATACTGCAATAACATGGAAAAACCTAAATGCAATTTTCAGAAAATAAGTAAATATCCCATCAAATAGGCTAATACCAATACGGGTTTAAGAAGTATCGATCAACGACAGACCAACTATTTACAATAATAATTCGACAGCTTATCGACCTTATCATGGTTTGCGTTGCGCGGACTCCTACTCAGATAACGAAGCCCCCAAGCAAATGGGCAGTGGTCCCTAGGAAAGATCCTGGTGAAATATCAAACGATTTTTTTAGCCATCTACTAAAAAGCACATGGGTCGAACCTACCTTTTAAAATAAAAGGGTTTTCACACGATGTTTCACAACGGCATAGCCGGTACTGTAACAAAAGATATGCGTTACTACGCATATCTTTTAACAAAAAAATGCTATCTGGCCATCATCAAGCAGCAGTTGGAAACTTAATTGCCATAAGGCACCTAAGTGGAGGGAAGTCCAAACGAGAGTCAATTTTAACTTCCTTCGATATATCCTATTTTCATGCGCATCTTCGGAAGGCGCTCGGTGGCAAATGGGACGGAGTACTGAAATCCACTCGCAGTAGTAATGTTGTGAATCGATACCACAATTTAACGGATACACAGAGAAAATTGCCATATAATATTCAGATACATTTACAACGTTACAAAGTGTAGATCAATTTAAATATCAAGGACTTAGAATCATGCCAGAATTGCCAGGCAATAATCACACGGAGAAACACCAACGAAAATCGCTGCTGTTTTGTACTACAAAAAATAGTTAATTTTAAAAATGTATCTCATCAAAATCAGAATCTACTACTTCATCGTAGGACGGATCATCCGACGAAACGGATCGAAATCGAGAACTAGAAGAGCTGTACAACCAACCAGATATTATAAAGATGATTAAATCTGAAAGATTACGATGGGCTGGTCATGTCAAAAGTAAAAAGTAGAACGACTCGTCAAATTGGTATGGGAATTGGTTTCGTATGGGAATTGGTTCCAAAGTCAAAACCGGCACTGGGAAGACCTAGAATCCGATGGCGAGTCGATATAAGAACTCTAAATATCGAGCATGCAGAGGTCCTACTGATATATAGAAACCAATAGAAGCGGACCGTGAAGCCAGCTAAAACATATCCTGGGTTGTAAAGCTACGGAAGAAAAATAAGAAGACGACGAAATATATATTTTATAGAAACTAATATGATCAAATCATATTCGTTTATGACCCCGACATAATTTTTTTGTCATTAATTTATATATGCTGGTAGACTAAAAACAATTTTGGACTTGCAAGCACTAAATATAAAATAATTGAGAATTATAGTAACATATGGGATTAATTTCTATTTATATCATCATAAATCCAAAACCGCCACTGCAATAAAATCAATAAAAGGCAGATTCCCCAAAAAATTAAATCTCCCGACTATTTCTGGCGCGGCGACGCCACGAATCCTCAAAAATATCCGAATCGGTCTTATTAAACACTTAAGAGCTTATTGAAGATTAATTTTAGACATCAAGTTGAATGAAATTTCTATAAATAACTCAACTGCGTCGTTTTTTGTTGTTTATAGGGAATTGACTTTTGAATAAAATTCTACTAATATTAGAGGCGTATGCGAGTGAGTTTGCTTAGGTATATCAGATGCATTCTTTCTTATTTCCATCATATGATTTAGAATCCTATTAATGATGGTTAAAAACAGTCTATTGTAAAAAATACGAATAATGAATGCATGATTCTTGCAATTAGACGCATATTTTCGTTTTTCATCAATTCACAAGAAATAATCAATAACATTTTTCAATAAATCCAATGTTTTCAGCAAAGAACGTTGAAAACTTCGACGGAATAATAATCAATATCATAAAAATGCTGCGTTAAGCATCAAAGAGAACGATTTTCCAGAAGATTCAGTTGTTTTTTCGAGATGTTTGAAATTATATTTTTACTTCATTTATAGACCATGAGCGCATCCCGATTTAAATTCCTCATAAAGTTTATGACTAGGGACCATTGCCAAAAATAGATGACCCCTTAGGAATGCATAATATCGTTAACTATGACATTGCAGAGTGGTTCCTGTAAATATAGATTGTCTCAAAAATGTTCAAACATGGGCCATTGTCTCGTAAACGCTCAGTTTGGCAAATTTTTGTCAATTTGCGGAATTACGTCTTTAGGTCACTATGATAATTTTAAAATATAGTCTGACTTTGAACTTTTTATCATTTCTCAGTGGTGCACGGCTCAAGGTGGAAAAATAAAATAACATTGAGGCTATTACAAATAATTTTTTTAGATGAAAAAACTGTATAAGCTATAATTTTACGATAAAACAATTTATAAATAGTCAAAAGCTGCATACACGTCGTGGAGATTGTAAAAAGGAAGGACATATTTCATGCAAAACTAATTTATTCCACAACAAAGCGCATTTGGCGGTTAAGCCACCATCAGTGTTACCTTGGCGAAGACAGGGATGACTTCCTCCTTCAAGCATGCAGTGCGGCAAACCCGCCTGACAGATATAAAAGGTTATCACTGAAGAGAGGCGCCTTCAAGTTCGACATATGGGTTCCCAACAACTGCCTGAAGGAAGAAGTCTAATGCTAATAATGACCTAACTGCCGGAAGCGAAATAAATTAGTTTTGCACGAAATAGTTCTTTCCTTTCTTCAATTAACATGACGTCCACACAGGCATGATGTGCATATAGCCATTAACTACTTATAATTTTCATGTTCTTGAGAGGCGTTCAAGATAGAAATATGGTTTCTCAACAATTGCCTGAAGAAAGAAGTCATCCTTGTCTTTGCAAACCAACACTGATGCTGCTGCTGAAAGAGCTTTGTTGTAAAATTTGCACGAAATAGTCCTTTCCCTTCTTCAATTTCCATAACGACCACACAGCCATTGACTACTTATAAGTTTCATCGTTATTTGAGTAAAGGAGTTTATTCAAACAACAGTTTCATGCAGAATGGCAAACCTGGCTGACAAGTACAGAAGATTGTTACTGAAGAGAGGGGCCCTCAAGATCAATATATGGTTTCTCAACAACTGCCTGATGGAAGAACCCACCCCTGTCACCGCCAAGTCAAGACTGATGATGTCCTAACCGCCGAAAGCGCGTCGAGTGAAATAAATTAGTTTTGCACGAAATAGTCCTTTCTTTCTTCGCGCACACAGCCATTGACTATTTATAAGTTTTATGCAGTATGGCAAACCTGGCTGACAAACACAAAAGGTTGCCACTGAAGAGAAAGGCCCTCAAGATCAATATATAGTTTCTCAACAAATGCCTGATGGAAGAAGCCACCCCTGCTACCGCCAAGACAAGACTGATGATATAAATTAGTTTTGCACGAAATAGTCCTGTCCTCTCTGCAATTTCCATGACGTGTACACAGCCCTTGATTACTTATAAGTTTCATGCAGTATGGCAAACCTGGCTGACAGATACAG
>MU184368.1:0-18983 GCA_016904865.1 Pissodes strobi | reverse complement strand
TTGAGGAAGTGTCTATTATTTATAATTCAGTGTCAATTTCGAAGAATTGACAAATTAACAGTCAGTTACATAACTGGTGCAAAAACCTGTTATTTATTTGGAAATATATCCAGCGGTCTAAGATTTGGTAGATAAATGATTGGTATTTTAAAATCCTTAAAATATTGCTTTATCATCTGATTTTGTTCAAATTATTATTTTTTTTCGATAAAAATAATAATCTGTATTGACTTATTAATACGTAAGCGTAAATTTTATTCGCTTAGGTTGGTGAGGAAAAGACTTTCTAAAATGTGTAACTAGTGTTTCCACTGAAAAGAAAATTAAAAACAATTTATTTTAAACATATTTAAAGACATGAAATTCTGTATTTTTGCTGACAAACCGCGAATTATTATCATTGGTCAATCTTAACTGCTGTTCATTTGAACGCATACGAAACATTTTTAGACTAGTTTTTAATATACGTATCTCCAAAACTAAAAAGGTTTCTTTTAAGGGGAGATTCAAAATACTAGGGCACATTTTATGGCCTATCAACTAGTCTACGGGGTGTTTTCAATATTGTGCATAATTTGTTTGTACAGATTAGTAAACAAATATATACAAATTTTATAATATTTAATCAGCTCCATCACTTGGGCACAAAACCATTGATGGCATTAACAAATTGTTTGCAAGAACCGGATCCATACCAAGAAGGTAAAATTTAAATCGAAAACAATATTCAGACGACGAAAGCATCTTAGGAGAATTTCGGAACAATCCAAGTGGTGGTATAAGGGTAGTTACGAGGACACTAAATGTAACATGTAACCAAAAATAAAGTGTTTGAAACGCAATAGGATTAGGGCATCGCAAACCGCAAAATGTCTGCACAATTTCTTAGATGGTGATTTTGAAAGGCGGCTTGAATTTCACGTATGGTTGCAAGGTAATTATCTCAACGATAAATTTTAGTAAAGAACATAATATTTACGACAAACAGTGCCTAGTCAAAATTGTAGATTTGTAAGTAGAAGTCCATTCTCGAAGTGGAGTTGCTATTATAACGGGTTAGAAGAAGGGGGAAGACTTTTCTCCACAAATGAAAATGTCAATCTTTAGATCAAGAGTAATGCATTTCGATGAGTTCACTCATCATCATCAGACTCACCACTACTTAGCTACGATGTTTACATAGCAAACAATGACAAAGGAAATATTTCCAAGGAAAATTATTTCCTTTGTCATTGTTTGCTATGTAAACATCGTAGCTAAGTAGTGTGTGAGTCTGATGATGATGAGTCAACTCATCGAAATGCATTACTCTTGATCTAAAGATTGGCATTTTCATTTGTCGAGAAAAGTCTTCCCCCTTCTTCTAACCCGCTAAAATTGTAGATATTGAGCAGCCGAAAATTCCAACTTTCTAATTAATAGTAAAAGCCAATGTAACGAAAAATTTAACACGTGATGTAGCATATTAAACGAACAAACTGTTGGATCCTTTTTCCGGAATAAACCTCAAAGGAGAAATTTTGTACGAAAGGATTTTTATGCTGTTTTTGTGGAATTTCCTTTAGGACATTTAGAAAATTTATACTTCCAGTTAAATGGTGCCAAAGCACATAATTCTCTGATAATTAGATTTTTTTTAAATACAAATTTTTTTAATGATGTGGATAGAGAGAAATATCCCTTTATAACTATGGCCCCTTATAGATCGTCTAAAATAAAGTGTATGTTACTGGGCTGCCTAACAGAAAACAACTTTGCCTCAAGATTGGGCAAGCGTGTCAAGAAATTACTCCCCAAACTTTAAGAAACATGAGTGAACTGTTAACAACAGTTGTTGGAAAGTGTATTGTCTTGAAAAGCGGTTATGTTGAAGAAACTAGAATTTAAAGATAGTAATTTTTAGGTTCGTTAGCGCAACTAAATAAACAAGTTTTAAAAAATTAAAAATGTATTAATTAATTTTTCGTTTCTGCCATAATCAGTTTTTGAGATTATGAGAATATAGACTAAAAGATTTTTGGAGATTCTGAATTTAAGATCGTAGAAAAAATTATCTAAAATAAGCACTAATATTCTTTTTTCGAGAAATCGACCCCCCTTTACCTCCTAACACCACACGCCAATGAAAAATTAACATTTTTACTATGCCAAATATTTTGTTTTTCAACATACCCAAATTTTTATTAATAACTAAGATATTAGGGGGATTTATAAAAACGGGACACACTGTAGGTATCACTGAAATTGTCATAAAAAAGAGGGGTTCCATATAATAAGCATATTATATTAATATTAATATTAAAGCATCGATAAGTCATGACAGCGTGCCTTAATTAATTAATTTTGAAAACCGCATTAAAAAAATCTAGTTTTGGAGATAGGTACGTTAAAAGCTAAACTAAAAATGCTTCCTACGTGTTTCAAGTGAACAGCAGTTTAATATATAAGCGAAGAAAATATTGCGCCAAAGAAATCATTTTGGTTATTTTTTAGTTGACGTGTCGGGCCGATTTTGTCGTTTTTTCCTCAGAAATACGGAAATTGGGGTATTTAACGTCATTTTTAGACGTTTTTTTATTAGAGGAACCCTAATAGTAATCAACTGTCTTGCGCCCCTGGAGCGAATAGGGGTGCTGGGTGGGGTAAAAAAAGTGTATTAAATAGAAAATATTTGGTTTGCAAAGACGAATTTTGTTTAAAATATGTGGTATTTTTATAAATATCGCAGTGTCGTAACAAGGTTAGGGAGAAAGGGCTCCACTGTCCCGTTGCAGTTGATTAATTTTTTTATCATTATACTAATATTTCACTTCGCTCATGGCCCTTCGCTCGCTCCGGGGGCGCAATAAAACAATTTCCAGCACCACACAAAAGCAATATAGGCAATACACACCCGAAAAAATATATATTTTTTCATTTTGGGCATGCCTTAGGTTAGTTTTGTTTGGTGGGTCATGCGTGAAGCGAAATATTACTAGAATGATAAAAAATGAATCAACTGCAACGGGACACTGGAGCTCTTTTCCCTAACATTGTTACGCCACTGGAATATTTATAAAAATAAAACATATTTTTAACAAACTTCGTCTTTGCAAACCGAATATTTTCTATTTTTATACACTTTTTTTACCCCACCCAGCACCTCTATTTGCTCCACTGTCCTGCAAGACAGTTGATTACTATTAGGTTTCCGTCAATAAATAACGTCTAAAAATGATCTAAAAACACTCAATTAATATGTTTCTGAGGAAAAAACGACAAAATCGGTCTGACACGTCAACTACCAGCATTTTCGTCTCAAATAACACATATGAACAAAACTGTATACTAAAAATAACAAAATTTTGTAGTGTTTAGAAGGATGTATCTTATAAATACCGTATCGGCTTTTTGTGCTTTTGTAATATTACGTATAAAATGTAGATAATAATTTTTTTTATTTTTTAAATCTGTTACTGTCTATAATACAGACCTAGTATCCCAAAAGAACTGCTTATTAGGCTAGAATTTTGTATTTTCGAAACTACATGTTGATATTTTTTAATATATCTACCGATAAATATTATACCCAAAAAGCATTTTTTTTTTAATTTTACGATTGCGCCCAAAGACATATAAAAACAATAGACAGAGCTGGCCATTCATAAATTATCAAATGGTTACATGCCAACATTAGAAATATTAACGTGAAGAGAGAATAAAGTAATGAATGAAAATAATGAAGATGGCGGCCGAAGCGCGTCAAACAATTCATCCATATACGGCCACAACGACACGCCTGCGTCATGTTTCTCCCGGCGGCGCACCATAGGCGTAACATTTTAGGAGGCTCCTGTTTAAAGTCAGGTAACAATGAAATAAGCCTGCTGTTAAGCAAAGGCGGTGTACTTGGGAATAATACTAATTATATAAAGAAACAAAAGAAAAACAAATTTCATTCATTACGAAATAAAATTAATTTGGTGTTCATTCTTTGTATTGTGTTTTGACGCAATGCCTGGGTTCTTTGGGGTACCTCATTATGAATTCTTATCTTGAAGTATTGTCTCAAGACGAGTTTTATTAATTCATAGCAGAGTCATCGATGCACGATTCTTCAAAAAGAGAAATCGCCAAAATAGTCATATATGCCACTTGGCAATGGCTTTATGGTATTTATTATTAGTATATTGGACACATATTTATATTTTTGTAAAAAATATTTGTTGTTTTATGAAAAAAATCTAAAGTATTTTTCGGGTCCAGTTAACAATAGCGGTATCAAAAAAAAACAATTTTTCTAAAAATAATAACAAAAAATTAGGTATTCTATATTAGTTTTCTAATGAAGAAAATGCGGAAAAATTATTTTTTTTAACCTGAAACCTATTTTTTGTATCAAACGTGCATCGTTACGTTTTGTCTTCAAATATTTGAACACGTCATGCCTGCCCTCCACTCACTTCGGGGGCGCAACCAACAAACACTAACCCCAACTAACCCAAAATATGACCGAAAACATCCTCCTGAATTAATTTCCATAATAAAGGCAATTGACAATACACAAACAAACAAAATCAAACCAAGCGAAATCAGAGAATTAAAAATGTTGACAAACGGACGGTGGAATGTCAGTCACGCCACCCGCCGACCAGTGAGAGCCAAGAGCGACTGTATACCTACGCGAATACGACCAATAGAAAATGAGCTACGCGCCGAAAAATAGTTCCAGATTGAAATATTAATATTATGAAAGAAAATTAAGTAATTTTGACAGCATTATTGTTAAGGATCTCATATTTTTCTGCTGCATGACATATATCAACAACTAAATTTGAAACATAACGTTTTGCAACTAATAATTTTGACAAAGAAACATCGGATTCTGTTAAGTCAGGACACTTTAGAAAAGAAATAGTTAAAATAGGTATTTACTTTTCTAAAATAATGTTCGCAGAGTACGACTATGACTTTATTTACTTAGCCTGGAATGTAATACTTGGGTTCAAATGAATGTATACTCTGTTTTCATGAACATGGCGGCCACTGTGGCCAGTTCATTCTAGTCGAGTGCCGGCTAAGGGACGTTGTCAGCGTGCGCCTCAAGAGAGAGTACCAATGATTTCGTGAACAATGTAAAGTGGTGAAGTAGTGACATAGGGCCCAGTTTACATAAAGCGGAAAATACGTATAACACTTCGTATTTGTTTTGGTGTTTCCATTTTTAATGAAGTTTTGTATTATAAATGTTTATATGTTAGTATTATAATGTACACGGTATACTTTAAAGCGAAAAATTGATATTTTGACATGCTCCATTTCCTAATAAATGTAATTTTGCTGTCACGTTATTAAAAACAAACTGCCGATTTTCCATGATACAGAGGCTCTTAGGTGTCATCGGCAACAGCGCCGCAGTAGCGGTAAGTAATAGTACGGCTGGCGTGCTATTTTATAAGAGGGAAAAGAAGAAGCAGAACGATGTTGGCATTTTCATAATATTTACTAAACAACACTGTCTATTTTTTTATATGTCTTTGTTTGCGCCCAAATCATTTCCTCAATAGATGATTAGAGCCGGTTTGGAGGAATGTGAGCATGTAGGTATATAAAACCTTACACAAATTATATCTTCATTTTATATATCTATATAAACTGGATTCTTTTATCTATCCGGTAGTGCTCGAAAAACCGAATAAACTCCATTATATTATAGATAATCGTGGGAGTACGCAGGCGTTTTATACGGAAGGACTGGTAAGGCTTAGGTTAAGAGAAATATTTTAATAAGAAGTAACAATTGAACTCTACCATACGGCCGCTGTGCTGCAGTGTATAGTAAACAGCAGCAAAAACGAGAAGCTCTAAAAATCTAAAGTTATGGAAACATACAACTCCCCTGCGTTCAAAAAAGACATAAAAATGTGTAAAAGCTTTGTTGACGTTGTCAGTGTTTCTTGAAAATTTAATGACTCTCTGTTTTTATTTGATAGAATTGTGAAATTAATCTAATCATTTCTAAAAACTAATTATTCGTAATGTACGAATATTCACATCTACAGATGGGTGGAATGCATTTTGTTATAGCCTTGCTAATATTGTCGAAACGAAATACAGAGATATCGTTAATGTCAAATCTTTAATGCGAAAATATTTACAAGTATTCGAGCCATTATTGAAAACCTGATCATATTACAGTTTGGCCACATGAAATAGAAGCATGGAAATTAAATAATTGTGTTTATCCTAAACAAGTTGAATGATAATGAGTAATTATTTTATGCGACACTAGGTCGAATTTCACACATTCGGTGACTAAAAGCCTAGCTTTTAGCAAATAATTTGCCAAATATTTAAGCCGCTAGGTTTAATCGGCAAATTTTTCATTCAACGCTTTGTTACCACCAAGAATTATTGTTGGAAATATGTATCAACATTTTATTGAAAATTTAGTATTTGTATATGTGTGGTATTTGCACAATGGTGCTACAGCACCATCGCAAAACGAACCAAGCCGTCTTCCCTTTGGAGTTACTATAGTATGCTGAAGACCACGATTAATGTAAATAACAACATCGACATTAGTAAGTACGCAAAACTCATAGCTTTTCTAAAGCGCTAGAGTGACGGATATAAACCAAAAAGTCTAAAATTGTGAGCATAGAAGTTATTGAAACATTTCTAATGACCAGGTAAGCAAGCTCCGCTAAGCCAAAACTACAGCAGTTCAGCCAGGCGGGTGAACCATCAAGCTACCGCCTGGTGAAAGGACAACCAAATTCCTGCCTGGTGGAAGGACAACCAAATTCCTGCCTGGTGGAAGGACCCTCATAAAATTAGGGCACACTACGCGACAAAAGTACTACAATGGCGGCCGAAACTAGACAACGCCAATTCCAAAAACCTCGTCCAACGAGTTATTCCTGCATCTACGGCACTAAAACTAACGTGAACGAATCGAAATGGCCGAGGCGGAAATTTCTACGTTGTTGGTCGACAAAATCTAGCTAGTATCTGGGATTAAACCAGATTTTTAAATGAATCGACCGAACAACCGAAAAGCTTGGCTAGCAAAGGGCCGCGTATCTGGCGGAGAACGAAGGAGTCGTCTCGCGCCAGAAAAAACGACGCGCACATTACTCACATCATGCAACCAACAAAACATGAAACTGTTGTTAACTCGGTACTGTGAGCTATAGAATGTGACGAAGGCGCCAGATAGATATGAGGCTATATTAAATCGCGGATCTAAATGTCGAACTGAAACGTAAGCCCGAAATAATACCAGGGGCGTACTAGAAATTCACTTCTAGTTAGCGACCAAAACGGAATGTCACAACTTGGAAGAAGTATATAGAACAGTTGTTTTTTGATGAGAGAGGAGACTCACCCCCCATTCACGCTGAGTCCCGACCTGGTATCATGAGAGAGGAACTTAGAGCTGCCATTAATACTCTAAGGGAAGGATAAGCTCCACAAACATCTACAATACTGGGAACATTCCAAAAAAAAATGGTTATATCTGAATTTATAATGTTACCAAAGAAACAGGGAGCCAAAGCATGTGGTGACTATAGAACAATTATTAGTCTTATGAGTCACATGCTAAACCTGTTCCTCAAAATCATTCATCGAAGAATCTATAGGATCTGCGAGGAAAGAGTGTCACATACACAATTTGGATTTATGAAGGGCATGGGTACAAGAGATACACTTTTCTGTCTACAGTATTGTTCCAGCGTTGTAGGGATATGAACTGTGATATTTTTGCCTGGTTTATAGACTACCAGAAGGCGTTCGATAGAGCAAAACACGAAAAGATGATAGACGTCTTGATGAATACGGGGATGGATGATAAAGATCTAAGGATCATCCGAAGCCTTTACTAGAATCAATCAGCTATTATTAAAATTAGTATGGAAGAGTAAACCAACACAGTAAACATTCTTCGAGGAGTTAGGCAAGGCTGTATCCTGTCACCACTTATATTTAATCTCTACTCGGAGGAAATCTTTAAAGAGGCCCTTGAGAATACTGAGGTAGAAATTTTGCTGAATGGTGAACGAATGAACAACATCCGGTACGCAGATGATACTGTGATTTTCACTGACAACATGAACAACTTACAAGAACTAATGAACAAAATAAGAGACGTCAGCAGTAACTATGGCTTAGAAATTAACATTAGTAAAACTAAATTCATGGTGATCAGTAGAATAACTGGGGGAAGATACGGCTTAACGATCAACAACACACCAATAGACAGAGTAACACAGTTCACCTATGATCAATGATAATTGGGACCACTCACAGGAGAGTAGGTGTAGAATAGAGAAAGCAAGGACTGCCTTCCACCAAATGGCCACCAAAATCAGACTCCTCCGATGCTATATTTTCTTGATTCTCTTCTATGGGATGGAGTCATGGACATTAACCGAGGCAACACAAAGAAGACTCGAAGCCTTCGAAATGTGGCTTTACAGGAGGATGCTGAGAATATTATGGGTGGACAGAGTGACCAACAAGGCAGTGATGGAGAGAATGAAGAAGGACTTGGAAGTAATGAACACCATCAAGAGAAGAAAGCTTGAGTACCTCGGACATATTATGAGGAACGAAAGCAAATATCACCTTTTAAAGTCCGTTATCCAAGGGAAAGTGTATGGCAGAGGACCACCAGAAAGTAGGAGAATATCATGGCCTAAAAACTTAAGAATATGGTTCTCAAAAACTACTACCGAACTATTTAGATCAGCCGTGAACAAAATCATCATATCCAGGATGATCGCCAATATTCGACACGAATAGGCACTTGAAGAAGAAGAAGAAGAAGAAGAAGAAGAAGAAGAAGAACAATTAAATTAGCAAAAATGATATCGCTACCATATGCTACATATAGCCGTTACTCCATAATTAACACAAGGAGTAAATAGAAGTGTTAAAAATTCTAAAATAACGAAAACATATGATTCTCCTAATGATCAAAATAGTTATAAAAATGTATACAATCTTTGTTGTCGTTGTCATTGATTCCAAGAAAAGAATTGTTAAATTAATCTAATCACTTCTGTAAACTAATTATTCGTAATGCACGAATTTCTAAATTTAGAGATGGCTGGAACGCACGAAAAAACAAATATCGTCAATATCGAATATTTTAAGCAAAACTATTTACAAATATTCGAGCCCTTATGGAAGGCCTGATCGTATTACACTTTAGCCACCTGAAATAGAAGAGACCGCATAGATAATTAAATAATTGTATTATCCTAAACAAGTGGAACGATAATGAGCAATTATTGTTGTTGCGATAGGTCGAATTTCACACATTAGATGCCTAAAAGCCCAACTTGTTGCAAATATTTTGGTTGATAGGTTAAATTGGAAACGTTTTTTTTTCAACAAGAATTATTGGTGGAAACGGATCAGCATTTTATTCAATATCCATTGCTTGTACGCGGTACGCCCATCATGATCAGAAATCAATTGAGGTTTTTGCACGATAGTGCTACAACAGATAATGTGGGCATTTGCGGCAGCTATTGCACTGCGTGCGGGAAAGTGAAACTATTCAAAAATTTATTTGCATATTAGTAGGTAACTGTAGGCTATTTTATGCAACATGAGAAACCGTTGCAACCCAGTTAAGAACATTGTATTTAAAAAGGTCAGAGACTAGAAACAGCAAACAAAATCAGTGATTAAAGAGAAAACGGCCCTAAGGATCGTATGGTAGGAATGCCTCTAGCCTTTACTGGGCGTAGTGTTTTTTTTTATTGCAGTGACACACAGATGCTATGACACTCGACGAGCGGTGTGTGTGCGAAGATGTTGATTGACAAGGTTCTTAAATAGTTGCAGATTGTAATTAGGGGGAAACAGATGTCCTGGGTGTAAGTTCTACAATGATGCAGTGCGCCGGACAAAGGAGTCCTTGTAAAGCGACGTTCTAGGTGTTTCCAGTTGTACGACGGACGGGTGCGCTCTAGGCGTCTGTCGTGACTGTCTGACAGGCGCTGCTGGAGGCGGGATGATGCGGGCCAAATCCTGGGAATATCTGCCGTGAAAATATCTATAAAACAGGGAAATCACGGCCACATGTCTGCGGTGTTCCAGACTGTCCAGATCCCGGGTCAACTCCGGGTCACCGACGAGACGCACAACTCTCTTCTGAATGGAATCCAGCAGCTTTAGGATGTTTTTAGGTGGGGCATCCCAGATGTGTGAGCAATACTATAAACACGGTCTTATTTTCGCTTTGCAGAGCAAGAGTAGCTGCTGCGGTGTATATAGTTTTTGTTGCGAAATAGCGCACCAAGGCGAGGCTGATTTTGCGATGTTAGCAACGTGGTCATGCCAGGACATATCGCGGTTGACCGAGACACTCAGCAGTCCAATTAACGAGCATGAAGGAATGGTCGATCCTGCCATAATGATGTCAGGGCACGCCGTATTGGCTTTCTTGGTAAATGTGACTGCTTGGGTTTTTGCAGCATTAAATTGGACCAAATTCCTGTCGCCCAAAGTTCGAACTTTCTCCAGATCTTGATTAATTGTTCTAATCTGTTCCTGTCTGCAGTGATAAATCTCAGTCGCTGGTAAAGGTTTTTCTGATCTAAATTGGGAAACAAGGGTACTGTCATCTGCAAAACTGTAGACAGGATTATTGGTTTCGATTCGCAGGTCATTAATATAGATGAGGAACAGAGTTGGTGAAAGTATTGCACCTTGAGGCACTCTCGCATTTATAGTGAATATGTCTGAGATATGTACAGATATGCAACGTGCAAAGATCGGTTGTTAAGGAAACTGGCAAGCCAGCCGCGGAGAGACGCTACTGGCAGTCCGAAGGACGGCAGTTTGTTGAGCAATCCGTCATGCCAAACTCTGTACATTTCTAGTAGCAAATTTAGACCAGATAAGATCAAGATCTCAAATTAAAAATTTTAAATTTTCGATAATACTTTTGGTAAAAAAATGTTGTTCATTTAGAACACCTACATATATTTTCGTTAGTATTACAACAACAACAACAACAACACTGTAGCACTACAACCCTAGGTGGGTCTTGGCTGCTTGAACCACCTCTCTCCATCGAGGGCGGTCTAGGGCAACATTTTCCCAGTTATCAATTCCCATTATTTGCAAGTCTTTGCTGATGTTGTCTCTAAATTTCAGCTTAGGTCTTCCCAGGGGTCTCTTTCCTGTTGGGGCTTCCTCCCATATGTTCTTTATCAAGCCTTTTGTTATTACTACGCTGAACGTGGCCGATCCATCTTAGTCGGTTGGATTTTATTTCTTGTACTATGTCTGGGAAGTCATATAGTTGAGAGAGTTCGTTATTGGTCCGTATTCTATATTCGCTAGTTTGCTGGTCAATAACCGGTCCAAAAATTCTCCTCAATATTGTCCTTTCAAACCTTCTCAGCAACTGTGTATCGAAAATTGTTATTGTCCATGTCTCGCATCCATACATGATGACCGGTCTTATTACCGTCTTGTATATGTTGATTTTTGTTGACCTTGTAATATATTTGGACTTCAGCATCTCCTGCACAGAGAAGAAACATTTGTTTCCCTGGGTTATTAGGTGTTTTACATCCTCCTTCATATTATTGTCCGCTATTATCAGAGAACCTAGATATTTGAAGGACTGGACATTCTCAAAATTGTAGTCGTTCATAATTACATTTTGTCCCACTCGGTCTCTATTATCCTTTCGTGATAAATGCATTATTTCGTCTTCGTCTCGTTTACTGTCAGACCCATCCTTTCAGCTTCTTTCTCCATTTGTACAAACATTTCTTTGACGTTAACTGTGCTCTCTCCTACAATATCGATGTAATCAGCATATGCTAGGAGCATCAGCCCAGGTCCATTGGCTTCAAATATTTGTGTGTTTGTTTGGGCTACTCTCACTAGTTTCTCAAGAACAGAACTGGGGACAGCGGGTCTCCTTGTTTAAGTCCATTTTCTACAGGAAATATTTCGCTATTTTGCCACTCCCCTCTTACGCTATTTATTGACCCTTCCACGCACGTCTTCACCACTTTGGAATTCCGAATTCCTCCATGGCTTCCCACAGGCGTATTCGGGTTACACTATCATACGCCTGTTTGAAATCCACAAATAGATTGTGGAGATCTCTGTTGAATTCCCAGCACTTTTCAAGTAGCTATCTTACCGAGAACAGTTGGTCCGTTGTTGATCTTCCACTACGGAATCCACATTGGTATTCACCAACAATTTTATTAGCATATGGTGTTGACAGGACCTTATAGGCGCAATTGAGGAGAGTGTACATATCATCTTATCGCCTTTTTTATGTATTGGTATGATCACTCCCTCCTTCCATTCCGATGGGATTATTTCTTCATTCCAAATTCTGTTCTTATTATTTCTTCATTCCAAATGGTGTATAGCTCTATGAAGTGTGTCTCCACCATATTTCATACATTCTGCCGGTATCCGATCCTGTCCAGGTGCTTTATTATTTTAAAGCTTTTTGATAGCTTCGATAGTTTCTACCAAACTAGGCGCTTCTATGTTTGTTTCTGCTGTTTGGAAAGTCAAGCGGTTCTGTGCTTTTTCGTCCGATCGATTGAGGAGTTTGCTAAAATATTCTTTCCAAGCTTGCAGTATTTCCGTTTCCCCACTTATCAGATCTCCATTACTGCTTTTTAGTATCGTTAGAGTCCTTGGTCTAAACCCTTTCCTTGAGTTGCTGACCTCCTTGTAGAATTGTCTTATATTACCCTGCTGTCTGTTACGATCTAGTTCTGCGTATTTTTCGTTTTGAGCTGCTCTTTTCTTGCTTCTGATAGTTTTCCTCATCCTACTTCTGATATTATTGTATGTAGAAACGTTGTGGTTTGATGGATTTTGGATCATTTGGGGTCTAGCTCTGGTTTTTTGTTTATTTAGCTTTTTGCAATCGGCATCGTACCAACCTTTTACTTTTGGTTTCGGTCTTGGTCCTAGTACTCTACGATAGAGTACTAGGACCAAGTTATATTATAGCTAGTTTTAAAATTTTTTTTTTCATAACAGTTTTCATAAAAGTTTTTAATTTTATCTGCAATTTGATGAGAGCTTTGTTTTACAAGAAGAACACAAGAGGTATGAAGGAACGTAAATTGCATAAAATTTGTATTTGGTGTATGACAATGAAATTGTTCATTTATGATCTCGGTTAATGGTTGATCTATTGTACTCACTAACATGCGAACTTTGCTGTTCAGTGCTTTTCCCATTTAGATGCGCATCATTTTCTCTGTCGATCTATCGATTTTGAAAATTCTCATTTAAAAAATGTCTAACATTTAACGTGACATATGGGGGTGCACCACATATTTCATCTACTAGCCAGTGGAAGATCACGCATAAAGTTAGGCAAATTCACTAGGTTTTCCAGGTGGTAAGTAAAATTGCAGGACCAATAATAAATGTGTCAATGATTTCTGCTCATACGTCAATTTTAAATTCCTGTTGATGGCATGCGAGTTTTCGTCAGCATAAATATATTATTATTCATTATGTAAATTTGTCATATCCCTTCTTGTAGCTTGTAACAACCCTCATAAATAAAATAAAAAAAAACAACTTGCGTCAGCGCGCAAATTAAAAACAGAAAAATGGTGAAAGTTAAATAAACAGGGTAAATAAATATACATAGTTTTTAATGATCAATCGAACTAAAAAACGAAAAATAATTATTAATACAGGCAGAAAATAATAATGAACGAAAAATATTAGTATTATTGTGAAAAAAGCGTGGGGCGCTTTGCGCTATATTTTATGTACATCGAGCTAACTAACCCCACGCTTTTTTCTCAATAATACTCATATTTTTCGTTCATTATTATTTTCTGCCTGTATTAATAATTATTTTTCGTTTTTTAGTTCGATTGATCATTAAAGCGTGTTTTTTAGTTTTTTTAAACTATATTTATATTCCACTTTTTAGTTCGATGTACTATGGAAGGATTTTTAACACGCTTTTATTAGCTTCACCTGTATGTATGTTTGTATGTTTGTTTATTTGTTTGTAACTGACTTGGGCCACATGGGGGGCGGCGGGGCTCTAATTTAAGGGGGGAATTTGGGGGAAAAATCGTTTTTTGGCCGTATCTCTGCAACGAAGCCTTATCAAGGACCGACGACAATCGACAATACAATAATTTTATAAGTTTATCTAATTATCCTGGTGAGGATCGCCAGGATTAAATAATATAGTTTAAAAAAATGCTTCCATAGCACATCGAACTAAAAAGTGGAAAATAAATATAGTTTAAAAAAACTAAAAAAACACGCTTTAATGATCAATCGAACTAAAAAACGAAAAATAATTATATTGTATTGTCGTCGGTCCTTGATAAGCCTTCGCTGCAGAGATACGGCCAAAAAACGGTTTTCCCCCAAATTCCCCTCTTAAATTAGAGCCCCGCCGCCCCCCATGTGGCCAAGGTAGCCCCCTAGGTACCACACCTCCCATCAAAATTTGGACCCCCTACCCACTTCCGTTCTCCCGGAATTAATTATTTTAGTTTTTCTTCTCCCCCTCTCCTGCTTGAACGGGGGGGGGGGGGGGGGGTTACGACCTCCAGTTTTGGCACAGAATCTTCATTTTACCCCGTCTACATCCCCTGAAAATTTCAGCCCTCTACCTCATCGGGAACATGCCGAACGGATCGCGAGCTGGCGTTCGTCAGTTACAAACAAACAAACAAACATACACACATACATACAGGTGAAGCTAATAAAAGCGTGTTAAAATTAAAATAGAATATAAAATGTAAAAATAATTTCCTTGTAATTTTAATATTGTTCTTAATACGCATCTATGGAGAACCTGATGAGATTCAGTTGTACTCCAGTTTATCTTCTGAAAATAAGAAGGAGAGTGAGTTGCTCGTAACGAAAAGTAAATGTATCGTTTCAAAAAGTGTAAAAGGAGCTAAAAGTCTTACGTCAAATGCAAAACGTTGTAGTGCTTATAGATGTCAAAAATTACGCTAAATAAAAACTAGCAGCCAGACTTAGTTTCCTTGCACCAAAGCAACCAGACTTATTTCCTTGCATCATCGGGTGGATTTATAATTTAATATTATATAAAAGAAACAATTTTTTTTTATGTGAAACGTAAAACTAATTTATTTTAAATATAATTTTAAGCATTTTATAATTTTAAAATAAAATTGTTGGATCAAAAAATAATTAAAGTTTTGATGAAACCTGAAAATATTTACATCTATTTTTATCATAGTTACATAAATTTGTACCTATAAATTATGTCTCATCTTCAAGGTTATCACATACTTAATTTTAATAAATGACATTTTTAAAGCAATATAAAAATAAACATAATTTTTCTAACTACATTTCGAGCTACAAACTAATTTGCAAAAGCAGTTGACAATAATTTTGAAATAATTTAAATATAGCTTGAAAAAGTGACATAGTAGATAAATATTTTAAACTAACATGAAATTAAACGAGCATTTAATTTATTTTAAGGCTGAATAGATAATAGAATGGCTTGTCACATAGCAATATATATTAGAATTTTACTACTTTTAGCGGCAAGGCACTTATATTTTTTTAAAACATAATACCTATTCATTTAGTTAATCTAGACATATTCATTTAATTAAAGTAAATAAGTATGGCTTATATACTTCAAGTTCCATATTCTTTGAAATATAGCAATGGATACCATATCAGGTACATATCAGCAAAAGTGGTCCAGCGGGAGGAAATGTGCATACATTAGCACTTGGCACTAAGACCTCGCGAGAATTTGGATAGCCATGAAGGAGAGCTGCTTTTTGAAGCAGATGCATTCTCGGACCAATCAGAACAATCGAATTTCAGAATTTAAAAGAGTAATGTCAGCTTCACGCAAACTCAAATTTACAAAAAGAAACGAACATAACCCTGAAAAAATCCAACAAGTACAGATTCTGATCACTTGACCAAGAAACCTCTTGAAAGCAATTTACTGGATCGCAAAGACATGGGTAATTTTGATGAAGCCAAGTGCGCAGGCCTGGAATCCGATTGTATTGATTGGTCCGAAAATGCATCATGCCTCTATTCAGGGCAATCCAAATTCTTGTCTAAGACCCCCACGCGTAGTCTGCTAAATATATTATTATTTGCTCCTTTCATCTGGACAAGTACTACAGTAAGTTAGTGGTTCTAAGTCAATTTAGCCTCAAAAGTCGAACTTTAGGGTTTTTTTCAGCTCAAATATGCACAAATAGAGCACAACAATTTTATTTTAAAAAAGCAAAAAAAAATAAAAAAAGTTAGACCTGATAGTCGAATTTCAAATTCTTATCGGGAATGTACCTTCAAATTGAATAATACTGTTATTAATTTTCTAATTCTATACTAATTACTTACCTATTTATTAAAATTTTATTGTTACTTCTTGCAATAATGTTTTTTGCAATATTTGCTAGCAGTTTTTTTATTTTCATTTTAAATATTAAATATTTGTTAAATTTATAACGTAAGGAAGCAAGATTTGATTTTTTTATACGTGTTAATCTTATTTCATTTTACAAACGCTATTTTTGGAGTGTGAGATTTATCGCTCAATCGCAAATGTACAATAATTGTACTACAACGTGTCGCACAAAGATGTGAACTTGCTTGTAGCCTATAGCACTTATTTGTTGAGTTACGGCTCGGGACTATGCAAAAACTATGATAAGTCTGAAAAGACGACTGCACCAAGAAAGCTCTCCTTAAACACCCTCAGTACTTCATTCATCATTAACGAACTGGTAACGAAAATTGTAAGGCCTTGAGTACAAACGTAACGCCTTAGAAAATAATTCGATATTTCGACCACATCCGAGGATAGCCTATTTTCTGAAATGGTTCTGATGTACCTAGTAACATTACAGTAGTTTGAATTGATGAAGCCTTGACTTGAGCTCTAAGCACTTGAATAACATTCCGCGAGGAGATTAGCTCTGGCTAGATCTTCTGAGCCTAGATTTTCATTTAAAAATATCTCTCATCTCAGCGGTCTTCCAAACTCCATTCCTGAACGTCGGTCTCCCTCATCTCTCGCCATCTTTGTCTATTTTGTGCCACCCTAAACCACATCAGACCTGCATATATTTTAACATTATCCTTCCATCAGGTGGGTGGACGGCCTCTGGATCTTCGAAATATGATCTCCATTTCAAAAAAGCACCCGGACAATTTCCATCCTCATCACGAGGAGAGTATTCGGCATAGTTCCATTTAAGTTCAGCTAGGGTTTCTGCGAAATTCTTAGCTTTAGTGACATTTCGGATCCAGTTGTCCTTCGATCTCTTGGAGATATTCCAAGCATCTGCCGTCCCATGGTTCTTTGGGTAATTCTAAGTTTACACATGTATTGTTTAATTTAGAGTTCAAGTTTGGGTTCCATATTTCAAAACAGGTAAAATGCATTGGTCAAAGGGTCTTGAACCGTATACGCATTGGTATCTATATGTTTATTTTTAAGTCAAAAATATAGTTGATGGTAAATTAGAAGATGTCCGTTTTTTATTAAATGATCAGATATTCTGTGAATTATTGATACTAATACACTGCTCCAAGAAATTAACGCACCAAGTAAGTACACATTGCGTAACTAAATCTGGAGGCGAGAGATGTTGAAGATAAATCCTCGTCACTTCCTTCAAACTTCATATTCTTTAAAGCAAAACACTCTTTTTGGACTTCACGACGCCAATAAATTGTATCTTGATTACAAACAATATCAAAATATAACCGACATTGATGGCTGTTATGAGAATTCTATACGCCTCCTCCTTCCATGTGGTGATAATTTTAACGGAAATAAATTTAAAATAGATACAATTATTATGGAGTCATTCAAAAAATTGAGAGAATACGTGCGTAAACTGTTTCTTATGGACTTCCTCTCGATCTCTTAAAAACATTTGTTCGCAATAAACAGTTTTAAGTCTCTTGTTATATAAATAACTATTATAGGTGGCCAAAATAATTTTAAATGTTAGCCACTAAGTCAGATGCCACATTCGCAATGTATCCAAAATATGCAAAAAAACCGATTTAGAATATAAATTGAAATTGTTGTCAAGAAAAGGTAATTTTAATTTACATTAAATAATAATAATACATATTTTTATTGACAATAAATACTTTCCGAAGAAAATCATTTTCTGACAGAATATTTTTTATCACTCGTGTGCTGCCACCATGTTTTAAGCATGATACATAGTTCCTGTGGTCACGACGATAATATATAGTTTAAATAAATAAAAAAGCCTGATAAAATGCGAAATTTAACGAATAATTATGGAGTATATTGATGAAAAGGTTGTTATTACCTACTACCTACTATTTCTAAGCTTTTTCGAGAGCTATGATGATGCGCTTTTAGATTTTAGATAAATAATAATACTTTTTTTACCAGCCTATTTTGCTATATCAAAGAAATGTTCATTCCGACTCAAGTAAAATATGAGAGGCATATGATTATATCTTCGTTCAGCATCTATCAAATATAAATCTTACTGAATACATGGAAAACCAATTTCATTAGTACGAACCAAAGTCAAGGGAGGGACTGGTAACTGGCCCCGTAAATTTATCCAATGATCTGTTCTTTATCTCTTTTTGTTTCACGTAACTTCCTATACTTATTTCTTTATCATTCATCTAGGCAGGCGAACGTATGTGGTGCAATCATCGCTTTCCTCGTGGTTGCCCAGTTGCAGCCAGTTTCTGTATATAAATTTTGATGTTCTTTTTTTGCTCACGCTTGATTAAGAAACAAAATATATATCTACCATAAATCAAGAACGCTGCACCAGAATGGTGACGCGCGCCGATGACGAGCCAGGTTTGGCATTTTTGTCATATTGTAATGGCCGCTTTGTTTGGTTTTGCTGTTTACGTAAATTATTGACTTTTATTAGTGACTACAGTTTTTATTATTTAATTTGTGCTTTTTAACAGACAATTTAATA
>MU184367.1:117854-148482 GCA_016904865.1 Pissodes strobi | reverse complement strand
GCTGCGCGTGCCAGAGTTTTGGTGTTCGAAATTGTCGATACCTTTTTTTCATACCAGTTTTGATACCCAATCAGTCTGAACAAAAAAATTGGAGGTCTGGTTATGGAACTTTATTGACTTTTAATATTTTATAATTTAATATCCCTCAAAAATATTAAAGACTTTTCAATATGTTTAAATAGCATTCCTACTCAAGACAATTAAATTTAAATTATGTGCTAAAAAATTCGTTTCCAAACTTGAAAATTGTCGGTCTCAAATTTCCCAATACTTCAATAGCCAGATTTAATTTATTCCCATTTTTAGTTTTTGCGTAATCGATTTAGATTTGAATTTTGGTGAAAGAAAAAATATTACGAAAAATTAAAATGCTACGCCTATGTTTGTTTACCCACTAGCCACTTTCTGTACCACAGTTTCATTGATAAATACGCACGTCACAGTCTGTGCTTTACGATACACTTTTCTAGAAAATTATGAATGACAGACTTTGTCTTTTTAAGTAAGTAGTCTTAGGCCACCCCCACCGCTACCTAGCCAGCTGGCACCTCATACGTAACTACATGATAGGGGTACAATGGAATGTTGATATAACGAAACTTGGACTAATCAGCTGAAATATCTCAAATTTGCCAGGCACGTGCTTTATGAATCTGGAATTAATTTAACCATCGATCGGGTTAAAGCCTATTTGAACCACTCCACCCTTGCCCGCAGAAGAGAGTATTACGACGTCTCGTCTCTGCTTTGCTTTTAAAATATTCAACAATATTATCAAAAGCTCTGAATGTCTTGACACCTTCCACGTTCATATGCTTTTTTGCATATCCCTTACTGTAGAGCCAATTACTACATAGTCCTGTTTGGCAAATGTTAATAAATATTACAGCAGGTTATGCTTTTTCAGTATGTCAGAAGAAATGTTTAAAATTATGGCTGAAAGGGTCATCTTAAGCTTAGTGTAGGTTATGCTTTGTAAATTTTATCTTGTAAATGTTGAATGAGGTCAATAAACAAATAAATAAATATTCGTATTTCCTACATGTGAGTGGACCTAGAGGGGCCCTTCACTGCGACCATTATTTCTACTGTAGCTAATTTTTGTTATATATCACAAGTAATTGCGTCATTTTCCGAGATCTTTTCTATGTTAAAGATCGGATTAATTTGGACGTATTTTATCCAATGTTCGAGAGATAAAGCTTTCATGAAATGGCTGAAACTGTATTATTACTAACGCTTAATTAATTTGTCACGAGATGTACATAGAGATATTTATTCTCCAAGACAAGAGCGTAAAATAAAACAATGATCATTCAATAATCATACATTTTTATTATACAGGCATCCAAACAATAATATGCAGTAGCTTAACACATCAGTCTTACATTTACATATAATTTTCAAGCATTATTAACATACTTTAGCATAATTGAATATCTAGAATTTTTAAACAGAACACAGCTTGCTTTTTTTTTAAATAGGGTCCTTCAGACACGCACCATTACGAAAATATATTTTGCACAGAGTTACCTTTTAATACACGTATAAGGTTACACTTGAGTAGCGGAGAATATAAAAAAGCGAAAAACCACACTGAGTCATCAGTATTGAAATTTAGAAAAAATAATCAGAGCCCGCCGCAAATACATCACAGTTCTTAGGATGTTATTTTATGAGCCATAGTAAGCTTAAACCCATAGTCATGAGTTTCGCGGAGGCGTGCGTCGGTGTGTCCTGTATGCACATTTTGCATTAAAAAATAAAGGTCATGCCGACGCTTACGCTTCCTGTAGTCGTAATTTATTGAACGTCTCACTTCAAATTTGCCCCCTGTTGCCATGATTCGTTAAACTTCTCACTTGATGATCAGTGTATTATTCCTATAGCGCTAGTTCATTTGTCACTAAAACTAAGGTACAAAACTTCGTTTAAAGTGTAATAAAAACATTGTGTGATATGGCTTCGTAAAATGGCAATTTTAGCAAAAATATACTGAGAATAGTACAAACTTCAAAATTCGTTTTTGTTTTCAATTAGCATGAAAAATATGTTTATCAAATGCTAACTACTTGTTGGTCTGTATCCGATTGTTAGTGCAGATATGTTGCTCTAAATTAAAATATTTAACTACAAGGAAATAAGAAAGCTATTTTTTTTGTATGAAGCTCTGAAAATCCTTAAAAATGAAAACTGGTTAAAGTACCGCACGACTGCTATATTTATAAATTTAAAAATATGCAGTTTAATACAGTTTTTAGCTATCTACAAAAACTAACTGGCTGTTGATGTCGAATTTTATACATTATACGTTAATGGTATCAACGAGCGACTCTGTGTTCTAAGTTAAGTGTTGAATAATTCAGATACCATTCAGTTTCAGAAGTTATGTTGAATTAAAATAACTTTCTTATTTCCTTAATAAAAACATTATATCTCAAAATTTCGAGGAATAAAATTAAAATCATCTTTAAAGCGGATAAAACATAATTATATAAATTTCATTATTACATAAAACATTCACTGAGAACCAATATTTAATAATACAAACATTTAAAAAAACATATTCAAGTAAACTAACTAGAGTAAATACATATTAAATTAATAATTATAAAAATAAATTGAGACCTACCGATTTGGTCAATACTCAGACTTCTCGGGTTTTTTTGATTCTAAAAATTATAACACAGCAAATATGGTCAGTTTGATAAAACTTCTGAGATCTCTGTGGAGATATATTACGTAACCTTAAGCACGAACTTTTACTATAATGAACAGAATACAATGGGGATAAGAATTTTGCAATATGGGTGCGATTTACATCGACTTACGAAATAAGAGAGGTCAAGAAAGAATGAATATGCTATTTGGAAACATCCACTCTAAAGTAAATGAAATCATGCTGAACACAGCGTAGTGTACATAGTATCCTATAACAGCTTCACAATTAAATATGCGTACAAAAACAATATGGAATTGTATATAATGGAGAATCAGAAGAAAAAAAACATGCTAAGGTCTATAAGACAACCAAGGCAGTTGCCCATTTTAAAATTGGGCGAAACACTTCTAATTAAACTCATTATTTTTAATAGCAATATTAACTGATTCTGTACGTAATGAAAGTAATTTAACTCTAAAAAACTAAAACGATGATTAAGCAAGACGAAAACAATTCGAGATTCTTTTAAACAGTATAGTGGTTAAATTTTTTCAAAATATAGGCAAAACGAAAAAAATTATGGTTTCAAAATGTTACAATTAGTCGCAAATTTAGTGGAGAAATACTCTGAATGTTTACATATTCCAAAGTAAAAATATATATTTTTTTTCTGAATTGATATAAATTCTATGTAAGATGGTTTTCGGTGGAATACTGTGCAAAAGCTGCAGAGTAAAAATCGCGTAAAACAAATGTCCAGTGCTTAAGATCTTGTATATAAAAATAATTCCGTAATTGAAAATTTTTAAAAAAAGAATTCGTTTTTATGAGAATAGATACATACACAAAGATAGATGTTAAGATTTTTATATTATATGGAAAGTTTACAATTTCCTAGTTTTTTTTTGTTGGGCTATATAACAATACATGAATTTTAATCTTTGTGTATTAATATGTAGTTGATTATCTTGTAATCCTAAATATTATCATTGTCAACAGGTAATAGTTAACACACTCTGTTTCTAGCTTACTTCTTCTCAGCCTCATCACCGGCAGGTTCACCAGTACCGTTGGTGACAGCTTCATCTTTATGTTCCTCCTTTTCCTTCTTATCGTCTTCCTTTTCTTTTTCTTTCTTTTCTTCCTTCTTATCTTCCTTTTTCTCCTCGCCCTCTTTTTTCTCTTCGGATGATTGCTTCTTCTTGTCTTTACCCTTAGCTGGAGTAGCTGGTTTAGGTTTGGGTTCTAGTCTAGGATCGAGGATCATTTTTCCTACGTTTTTGCGGTCGTGCATTTTCTGCATAGCCTCAGCAACCTGGAAAAATTATTCAGTTAAAACTAAGAAGCCGCATACGCCCACTGTTGATTATTGGTCTTCAATCTCTAATTCACTATATTTTTCCAGTGCTGTCCTTCATCTATATACCTATGTCAGTTTCTCTATGGCTTAAATTATTAAACTAGTACCTACTTAAAGAAGATAAACTTAAACCCGTATTTACGACAAGTTCCAAGTGATCGAGTCAAACCATACAAACTTTGAGATAAAAACAGTTAATATCAGGAAGTTAACTAACTTTAATTGCAAAAGCTAATCTAACTGACCCGACTGGGCGATTCAGCCGATCGGATATACATTGACCACTATTGAACCAAAATATGAATAATACTGATTATCTTTTAATTAACATTTTTATCTAAAAATTACTACCTATTGTTTTCGCTAAAAAGAATACTTTTCAAGTTTGACGTTAAGACTTGGACTTTTGGACATTTAAATACTTTTAAATCAGGCTAGGCTACTACATTAAGTCTACTCACATCTTCCAGCGCCCATGTTGAATCCAGAAGTGGCTTGATCTTACCGTCTTGGAACAGTTGGAACACTTTGCTCACGGTTTTCTTAACATGAGCTTCGCCGTTCTGCTGGTACATTAAATGACGGAGGTTGAATCCAGCTAAGCTCTTGTTTTCATCAAAAAGTTTTAGGGGGGAAACCTTGTCCACTTGCCACCACTAAAATTTTCATATAATTTGGAACTAGGTTTGTAGGATTTCAATAATATTTTAAGGAAAATCAATTGTAATATTTCAACATAGACGCGATGGCTATGTAATTTTATGGCGTGTGTGTTTAACATTAACAGTGAACGCCAAAATTAAATTTTCATTCGCAATAAAAGAAGATAACTATCTTTATCTACGACCTACTCAGTACGAGCAGCGAATATTAACTACGACAAGAAGGTCCACTCAATGGCAAAAGAGCGCTACAAAGGAATCGTCGTTTATTTTCTTCGTTGCCTGGTAACGCTCGGCGAACTTCCCGGCACACAGGTTGAATTTAAATAAAAGCTGGCCATAAACGATATTTTCGTTTGCGGTAGGTATATTTAATCAAATTTATGACGAAATTATTTATAGCACTCTAATACTCTATTTGGCTTTGGAAAAACACAATTGATATCTTCTGAATTGTTTGCAGCGCCCTGTCAAACTTACATTATGTTTTTTTTATTATTATCACCAAATAAATATTTTGATAAAGTTTGTATTCAACTGGCTGTTTCAAAAATCTATTAACGTTTTTAATTAGTTATTACTGATAACAATACTCAAGGTATGTATAATAACTAATATTTAAAAGATTTTGATTTTGTGTTAATGATTTCACCATATTTCCGAATACTAATATTCTGACAAAAGACATCAAGAAAAAAATGTTGCTCGAATTTGCCCCATCTTTTATTTGATTAAATTTTGGCGTTTTGGGTGATTTTAAAATTGGTTAAAGGTTTCGCACAATATTTTTACTGTATATTTCATTCCTATTTTGTAATACAACACAACTAAAAAATAGCGATATTATCTTATATCGAATATTGACTCGACTATAGAATTTAGGCATGAAAATTAATCTGACAAAAGGTAGAGCTGGTCTATGGCCGCCGCGTCAAAGGTCGCCTGCCAACATGATTGTTTTATTTGTATCATGGCCTGCCGATATTCTGCTAGTGTTTGCGCGGGGAACGAGACACACCGTTGATATGCCGCCGCGGAGAGTGATCCTTCTTATCATATAGTTTTGCCCAAATACATAATAAAAAGATAAAGACTGATGTACTATACTGGTAACGTGCTAACACTCCGTTGAGGTTATGTTTTGGTGTTATATTTAATTGTGCAACAACTGAAGTCAGATTATCAGAAAATGGCGCGTCGAAATGAGGATCCCTTATTGGCTAAATTTTTAACGAGCGCAGTCTTCCCTGCTGCTGTCTTGTTTGAGCATTTATGTTTCTCTGTTTTTTGTTTCATATGTTGTACTGTAAGTATTTTCAAAATGGTTTTATGTCTCTTAAATTACCCTTAATGCAACGCATTATTAAATTGGAATTTTAAAAACTAAATCTGTTGTAAAGTCATCGGTACAGGTGGGCAAGAAATTGAATAATAGATTAAACGCTTAATATTTTAGCAAATAACTGAATAATCGATTAATCGAAATAATCGATTATCGATATTTTCTGAAATATTAATCGATAAGTCGATTAATCGGTAATTTCTTAAAAGTGAATCGAATAATCCATTATTGTCGCCCACCCCTAATCCCATAATATTTTAGTAAGTGAAACTGAAGCTGAAATTTCGGTAGAATCATTATTGCTGATGCAAGACTGATGTTATTATAAAAAGAGGTAATAAATACTTTGCTGAATCAGCAGATAAAAATTTATAATTTAGTTTTAATTTGTAAATATGGCTTTGATATTACCTTGGGATAGTCAGAATATAAGCAAGTGTTTTGAACAACAGCTGCACTGATGCTTCTATACTTTTTACTAGTTTCGTCCCTATTAGATTAATTTTTAAAAATAGCGATAACTCTGAAATACATGTATGGCAAAATTGCAGGCCCTCATCAACGCGTTTCTGTCGTCCGCTTAACATTCATTTTACTCGTGAGACTCCTGAATTAACCGTTGCAAAAACAAAATTTGGATCATCGAATTAAAAATTTAAAACCTTTTTTTTTACAACGAAGGAGCCCTTAATATTCAAAATCATTTTTTAAAACGATTTAAGAACATACAAATGATTTTTATACATTTTTATCGTTAGTGATAATTGATAGTATTGATACTCCCTACATATAAATATAGATGAGGAGGAAAAAATTCAACAATTATTTGTCTAAAACACGATATATTAAACGTGTAATAATACTTAATAACTTTTATGTCTTATTTCTGGTAAACCTTATTATGGCCAGCTTTCCTAGAAATTCGACCAGTGTGCGCCGGGTCCAAAGGTCACATGCCAGTATCATGCTAGTTTTCGCGCGGGGAAGGAGACATACCGTTGACGTGCCGCCGCGGAGAGTGAATCTTCTTATCGTAGTTAATATTCGCTGGTACGAGTTTGAATTACGTAGCAAGTCCTTAAGGTAGATGTAATAGTAGTTGACACGTTTACCTTTAACCTGATAAAATAAAGCTCCTAATAGTATATTAAAATACAAGTGTCATAAGGCCACTAATTATCACACGAGTTCAAGTTTGAACGAGTGTGACAATTAGTCTTATGAAACTTGGATTTTATACTATTTTTTCTATTTCGGCCGAATTTTTATTGGCAAAATAAAAACTAAACTTTAAAAAATCGAGTTAGGGAATTTTTATACGTGGTAACACTGCCAGGCATTGCCAATTCAAATATCAAAAGATAAAAGATGTCAAGGCAAACCATATTTTAGGTTATTAAACATATAACAAGAACTCAAATAAACAATCATTTTTATTTAATCTCTGTTTGCAAACTTACAATTATTCAGGACGTACAAAAATTATAATTTGCAGCTGCATTGATGTATAATATATCTTTTTTTTAGTATTCTCTTAAACACCGCTAGAGAACATTTTTTTAAATGAAGTATCTATGTAGCCCTTGGCCAAGATTTACAATCTCCATGCTTCTTGATGATCACTAGATATCCTGGTTAACCAAATGCGATTGGATAACTGCATAAAAAATTAATGCATAACTGTTCAAAATTTGGCAATTTTAGAATCTTAACCACAACTACGGCCTTTGGGATTGAGTCCATTTTGCTGATTTCAATAAGTATGTAGGCTGCATTGTACAATGACCACCTTTATATGTTAGGAAAACGGAGGATTTCTGCGAGTTTGTAAAATTGAATATGTAAAAAATAACTACATAATGTTTATGGATGTTTTTTAATTAAAAATATTTTGCAAAAATTCGGAATACTTATATGCATGTGTGTTGTAATAATTTCTTCACTAGCTGCCTAATTATATACGTTCTATACCTAATACTCATCACACTAATAGGCTATTATAAAATCAATCTTTCCCATCTGGCTTACCTACAACATACACTTGGCAACACTATAGAAAATTAGGTTGTTTATTGACGATTGGATCAAGGTGTGCTTACGTCTTATTATTTGAGATTAAGTGGACTTTTGTTGGGTTTTTAAGATATTTGTGGACAAAATGCCGGCTAAATGTGTCGTGTGTAATGTTTATTACCAAAAAGAGAGCTCAGAACGGTCTTTTCATCGGTAAGTATCATAATAATCGTTCCACCCGAAATGACCTTCAAACAATAATTTTGCATCAACCAAACACAGCGCAAGTCCCGCTTTGAACAGCGTTGCCAATACTTTCAATTTATTAAATGACGTAGGCCACGATTCCTTACATTTTATCGCTTGAGGAATTCATTTTATGCAAACAATATTTAATAATAATTAGTATATAACTGTTTTATAAAGACAACGTTTGTTAAGAAACAAAGCCATAATAAAAACAACACTCCGTTACTTGTTTTAATAAAAAATACATCACTTATGAGTGATTTTAATCGGCGACCTGGCAACCTTCTAATAATTTAAAGAGGGGAACATAAATATAAACAAGTTTATTTTGGAGGCACACAATTTGCCTAAGTTCTGGGGTAAATACTAATTCTAGTGGTTCAATGTTCTATGGTTCAAATTGTCACTGAAAATGTGATGATTGCTTATTTTGAGATAATGGGCAAAACTAAAAAAAGTTCGACAATTTGGAGAAGTTATTCAATACTACGAACGATGCTAAATATTGAACAAAACACCGATATATCAAAATTTAATAAACTAATTATATTGAAAGATTGAAAAGATTATCGAAATGCTATGAACCCAAAAAATCGAGAACCTTACAATTCACTGACATACAACGATTCATTAATGAAGCATTAGACGAGAAGTATCTTGCAATAAAGGTAAGTTTATTAAATATGGATAGTTTATGCTTTTACAATCATTTTCTCTTTCAAGATTGCTTTAATAATGGGTTACTGCGGTGCTTGTAGACGTGAAGAGCTAACCAACATATCTATTGATGACATTGAATACAAAACAGACACAAATCTTGTAACTGTACCTAAATCGAAAACAAATTTACCAAGATTATTCGTAATAACTGATGTTATTTGTTTGGATCAAACTCATACAAAAATATTATAATATTAGACCAGTACATACGATTTTTCCTGACATATAAAAATGGTCATTGTACAACACAACCTATTGGAATTAACACGATGGGTCAAATGCCGAAGGCCCTGGCAAAATTTTTAAAACTGCCAAATCCTGAACAGTACTGTGGTCACTGTTTTAGACGGTCATCTGCTTCACATTTGGCTAACCATAGTGGAGATTTAGTGACAATTAAACGGCATGGAGGTTGGAAATCTTCGGCAGTCGCAGAGGGCTATGTAGAGGCCTCATTAAAAAAGAAAACTGAAGTTGCCCAGATGCTTTCAACACAGTCAGCAGCATCTATTTCAAATATTTCCAGCGGTATGCAAGACAATATTACAAAACAATATCGATGTTTCCAGTAATCTGCAGCAAACATTCCACAACGTACCTGGTATAACCATTAATGCAGCTGCAAATTGTAATATTTCTATTAAAGTTTTGAATAATTGTACGATTACAAACGAGGATTAAATAAAAAAATATTTTTAGTTGCTTTCGTGTTATCATGTAATATTTAATCACAAATTATCTTAACTTAACCCTTTATTTAATACAATAAATAAATATGAAATATGGTTTGATTTTGATATTGACATCGTTTGACATTTGAATCAGTAATACCAATGGTCCAATACAAAAATTCCCCAAAAAATAATGCTTTAAGGGAGTCTTAACGCACCGATTTCAACTGTTTTGGATGCTTTAATAAGCCGTTTAAAGTACCGAAATAGAAAAATGATTTTTAATAACTTTGAAAACGCCACACTATACTACTGACATATAACCGACCACCCCCAACTTAGGTGAAAACGCGATCATGCGAAGCCAGAATTCAACGCCATTTTCGTCACAAGGTAACACGCGTTTTTGCAAGAGAAATGTTTTGTAAATAAAAGTGATGAGAAAGGTAAGTTTATATATTTTTTCTCTTGTTAATTAACTATGAAATTATTGTGACATAAGGGATATAATTTGTTCTATGTTCTCTGCAGTAGTGGTCGTCTATTTAAACAAATTCATTATAACGTCAAAATTGGTTTTGGATTAGTGTTAAACACTAACACATACATAAAAAAAGTTTTTTAGTAGGTGACATAAGTGTCAACTACTACTGTTTAGCATAGGTTTTCAAATATGAACCTTACTATTATAATATTGTAAATATGAACCTTATTATTATAATATGGCAATAATTATTTTTCGTCATACTATACTGTTATTTTACTATAACATGAGCGAAATTGCAATCGAAAAGATTTATTTAACGGCCGCCGACTTAATATAACGTCCGGCGGCTGTTATTTTTAAAACTACAACAATCTAACTTGCCACAAGTTCCCTAGCAACCACACCGATATCCTAGAAACTATGACTGCTTCCATTATTTTATTTATTGTCAGCTTAACTGATTATATAAAAAAAATCAGCGATGGAAGAAATATTCGAAAACGAAATTCCTTCAGAGGTACTGGAGGAAGCAGCTGCGGCCACTAAGAATTTATTTCCGACAATAACCAAATAAAGATCAGCAGGAATATGACAATTTCGTGAAGTGGCGTCAGAATAAAAACATACACAACATAAGTGAAGAAGTATTGCTAGTTTATGCAAAAGGATTGTCTGAAATGTATTCTCCTACATCACTATGGACAAAAATATCAATGCTAAACCTTGCATTAAGAATATATGAAAACATTGACATATCAAGGTAAATAACTATTCTATTCTCCAACACGTTTGTTTATAGATTCGGTAAACTGTTCATGTTTCTGAGGCGCAAAAATGAAGGTTATTCACCAAAAAAACCAAAGTTTTATCGGAAAATAATGTAATTAAGTTTTTACTGGAAGCCGATGATAACACCAGGTTACTAGAAAAGGTTGTGTTAGTGTTCGGTATTCTTGGAGCTTGTAGCGAACTGTTGTCTCTCATTAGTGATAATTTCGAAGAAATCGAGAAACACATTCTAGTTTCACTAAAAAAATACTAAAAATAAGAAAGATAAAAATCTTCTTATTCCAAAAGCAGGCCTTCCATTTGATGCGTATGGTTTATACAAGATATACACTAATCTGCGTCCTTCCAACTTCAACAATCGGAGATTTTTCGTTGGTTACAAGAATGGTAAATGTGTGAAGCAAGTCGTCGGCATACATACCATCGGAGGCGTTCCAAAGAAAATTGCAACGTTTTTAAACCTACAAAATCCCGAACTTTATACAGGACATTCATTTCGTAGAAGATCAGCAACCATGCTCGCTGAAAATGGTGGTGACTTACTATTGTTTAAAGAGCTGGGAGGATGGGAATATTCAACAGTGGCAGAAACTTACATAGAAAAATCGGTTTCTAAAAGAATGAAAATAACAAACAAATGTTTTCAAAATAAGCCGGAAAATATTGCATCTTTAAGTACTACAAATACTTCACATTCTTCGATATCCATCTTCCTCTGTGAAATCCAAATATCCTTGGGATGCATTGCAGATTTCTAATAATAGCAACTGCTAATTCATTTTCCACATTCATTATTGTAAGGAATGAATTCTTACATATGAAAATATGGATATGTTGTACCTACCTATTATCAGTTATTTTTTAATAAAATGTATTCTTAGATTAAAGTGTTTTATTGTTTTACAAAATCTACAGTATGAAGAGAAATCTAGTAGATGACACCATGTCAATGTCTAAAGCTTTTGAGATGTCAACTTAGTTTCAATTTCAATATGCTCCCTATAAAGGGACGAAGGTTCACAGACATTGAAGATGATATGGAAAAAGAGCGCTTGAGGAAGTTATAAGAGGCCAGGCAGTTTCTACAACCGCAAAGAAATATAGCATACCTAGCAATGGATTAAAGAAGTAGCAACAGCTGAATTTCCGATACAACACCATCAGCTCAAGAGTAGTGTTCAGGTACTTGAAACAATTCTTAGTAGCTTTTTAATAAGAAATAAAATTGAATGATAACTTGTTGGTGGATTACTCTTGTGTACACGCAAGCTATCACAGGAAAGTAAGCAGGTGTTGTTTTTGTGATTTGAATTTAAATTTTTTGTTTCAGGTGCTCATGAAGGAATTAAACAAAAAAGAATCCTTTTAAAAATGATAAGGCAGGAAGTACATGATTTACCAGCATCTTAAACAAAACCCCTGAAGTAAGTATCAAGGTCCCACAAAATCTCACTTTAACAAGATCGGCAGTAAAAAAAGAAGCCATTGAAAAATGGTTCCATGAAGTATTTAGTTATTTACAAAAAAAAAAAAAAAAAAAAAAAATTGGAAGATGTTTGGAAAGATCAACGAGACGAGACTCCAATTCAGAAAATACAGTACTTGCAATAAATGGTGATAAAACAGTTCATCAACAAGTAAACTCCGACTAGAAAGAATGCCGTACAGTCCTTATAAAAGAAATGCTGGAAGTCATTTGGTACATATGCAAACTCATGAAGAGCAAAATGCGTCTGAAACATTGGGAGAAGCTGTGTTGCAATCAGGCATGACATTAGCAATAAAAAAAAAGAAAACTCCAACCAAAGGTAATTCTCAATAGCCTGAAGCAAGTAAACACACTTCCATCCTCACCAGAAACAAAATCCACATGTCCTTCATTCGATGAAAATATCCCTTTCCTTTTAAACGAGTACTTTTTTGGCCAGGCCCCAAAACACCATGCATTAAGGAAAGGAAGGAGAAAGCACCGGGCCATTAGATGTGAATTATGTTATAAACCTAAACAATTTCGAGGAAGCAATAGGCGTCAACCTACATTACAGTGCGCATTTTTCTAATCAATGGATGATTTCCAACCCATGAATTCTAATTGATTGAGGTCATATGTGACAACCATTTAAATTGAGTTGAGCTTCATATATCGTTCTTATCAGCCATATTATACTAATGGTTGTGGTGAGTGCGAAGAAGGAGAAAATGAGCTAAAGGGTGAGAAAAATATGGAACTAGGAACACAGATTATCGCACACCTATAGATTGATTAGCGGCAATAAAGGAATGGATTGTATTATTTCTTGAATAAAATAATTGAAGAAAAAAAGAAAAAGGCTGAATAAAGGTTAAAGAAGAGAGAACAAATGTAAAAAAACATAAAAAAAATCCTATTCAAGCAGTGACAATGAATCTTGGGTGGAGTCAGAAACCAGCCTTCATGATGTATCTTTGGAAGAATTTGGAATATTTCGGAGTCTCTGGTTACAAAGAAGGTAACTACATTCTTTTCAGATTTCCTAGCACAAATAAAATATAAATGCATCATACAAAACATCTTTGACAATTATTGTGAAGCCAAAGTTGTTGGGAGTAACTGTGATGAAGGTAAAACTGTCTTTAAAACAAACGAGACAGATGTCAGTGTTATAAAATATGATCAAATATTAAATAAATTACTCCAACCAGACATAATTATGCCTGAGGAGAGGCTAAACTATCAGTTTCGTAAATGAATTCAGGTAGGCGGCTGATAAATTAGCCATCAACCTCCCTGGATTACAGTTTTGGGGCAGTATATTTTAAGTTCTAGAAGTTAAACCCTTTTATGTTACCTACTTGAAGAATTTGTTTTTTAATAAAATAAACGTAGGAATTACAAAACTTTGTGTTTAATTTTGATGTCAATTACTAACATTTCCATATGCAAGCATTAGAGTTTTGGATTTTTCCAAATTAACTATTCAAAATTTTTTAAAATTTTGTAAATTAAGAAAAAAATCTTTTTGTGAAATCTGTATAATGCAATTTATCTTTTCATGGTTCTAAAGAATGAAACTATCCCAGAATATAAGTATATATTTTTTGTAAAAACTGTAATACTAGATTAATGAAAAAAAATTATACATTTTTCGTCCGAATAGTGTCAACTAGTAGTACATTTACCTTAAATCACTAGCTATTTAACGAACTATTACATCACTAGTGATGTAATAACTTTAATCCATTTGACGCGTACCAAAATCATAATTACTACTGTCAAAGTTTGACTTTTTTCATTTAAAATTAAAATTGCTTATTTTTTATTTAAATGGTTGTGGATAGTTTGTAAATTTCTATCAGCAATTAATAGATCACGAAATGAAAATTAATCAATATTTTACAATGTCAGACAATAAATTCAAAAATCTATCAACCCATTCCATCCAAGTACAAGCTGACTGACCTTACACGTACAGGGTGATCCCCTATAATGTCGCCCCCCTTTAAATTTTTTATTTTAAGCATCCAAAAAAAAAATAAAAGTATGGTTATGTAGGTACCGAAAAATACTTTTTTTCTGCGTAAAAATATTGCATGAAACATGATCAGTATACAGGGAAAAACAAAAAGTTAATTTTTTTTCAATGGACCACCCTATATATGAATTTATTTTTCAATTCTTCGTAAAATTCTAAGCATATTTTATGTATGATGTTATACCTCTAGTAGTTTCACAGCTATTAACAGTTGAAAATCGGTACTTTGGCTACTTTTCACCTTGGTAGCAAGAAGATCATTAGAGATGGGGTGAAATGAATTTCACATTCCTATCTTAACTTTTCAAGAGCTATCTGACGGTACTAGCTGGCAGACGGTACCATGGGTGCCAAATGTGGTACCTCGGTAGGTGCCATTAATTAGCACCTTCAGATAGTTCTTGAAAAGTTAAGATAGGAATGTGAAATTCATTTTACTCCGTCTCTAATGATCTTCTTGCTACCAAGGTGAAAATTAGCCAAAGTACCGATTTTAAAACCGAACTGTTTATAGCTGTGAAACTACTAACTCTAGAGGTATAACATCATACATAAAATATGCTTAGAATTTTACGAGGAATCGAAAAATAAATTCATATATGAATGAAAAAAAATTAAGTTTTTGTTTTTCCCTGTAGGTATACTGATAATTTTTCCAATATTTTTTTATACGCAGAAAAAAAATATTTTTCGGCACCTACAAAACCATACTTTTAATTTTTTTGGGATATTTAAAATAAAAAAGTTAAAGGGGGGCGACATTATAGGGGATCACCCTTTACTTCAGTATATGTGGAATTACGGGGATTCTGTCTACGCTCTCGTTGCGGAGTATTCCCCACTGGTGATATTAACGCACTTCTAATGTATTATTATTATTATTATTATTATTATTATACGATATTGAAATTTCACATTTTCAGCCAGATTTTTTAAATTCATTTTCCAAAGCTTTACAATCACCAGTCCACTCAAACTAGTCAAAACTAGTAAATAAATATTAATCGTATTTATTTTCCTTACAAGCATAATCCATAATGTCACACACTTGTGAATATTTTACATGTTTAAAATCCATTTTCCTATATGGTATTGAAATTTTTACAGTTAAATATTCGAAATGATCGCTAATGACCAAATAGGTTTATTAACAACATATAACGCCAGTCAGCATTATTTTTCTAGAAGGAAATGCATAAATAATTCTTTTTACACAGTTGCTGAAACATATTTAGCCATTATACCAAAAAATTGTATAAATTATTCACTTACACATCTCGCTGCGCTAAAGAATCCCTTTGTCTCTCCAGTAACTACGTTGGACGTTCCGTAAAGGACGTATCTTCCCATGGGTTTAAGTAAGTTATAGCCCTTGTTGCATTCCTCACCACAGAGACAATCCAATACAATATCAACTCCATCGGCGGATATCTAAAATAATTTAGAACGTTTTGTTTAATATGTCATCCGAAATCGTGTTATTTTTGGGTACCTCGCCACTAATTCTCAAAGAATTTAAAATCTTGAGAGAATTGATTCATGTAGTGATGTCAAATTTCTGAAATATTTAAATGTTGCGAATATTTCTGAAAATATTTGTGAACTTTTAGGAACACTTTTGTTATTGACAATGTGGAGGCCGAACCCAAGGCGAAGCGTAATAAAGACTTACATGTTCAAACCCAGACATATTTTAAATATTTTGCTTAAAAACTGAAAGCTGTGGGGTCTGGAAACAAAATTTTAAAAAGGATTTGTGAACTCACTTGCTCGTACTGCAATTTACACAGGGATTAGAGCAGGCGATATCATTGATTATTTCGTAAAACAAAAGAGCTAACCAGAGGCTCAAAAAAGTTGATATTGGTGAACTCACTTGCTCGTACTACAATTTACACAGTGATTAGAGCAGGCGATATCATTGATCATTACGTAAAACAAAAGAGCTAATCAGAAGCTGAAAAGAGTTGATAAAGCCGAGAAAGAAGTTAAACGCCGAGTTGTATATCAATTTTACAAAGAAAACCAAGTTCCGACAATAGAAATGATTCAAGATAATCCCAATTACGAATATAAATCTCTGGTGACTTACAGTAAACGAATTATAATACTACACGCAGGCATTAATAAGTAATTTTTGTCCTAGCGGTTTATTATTGTCGACCAAAAATATAAAGCACTCATCGGCTGACTACCATGAAGATGACCGTCAGTCTATTCGAAAAGTGGTTCAGCGAAGTGCTGCCAAATCTCTCCCCAAACCCTACACAACAAAGTTTTCAACAGTAGCGCAAAGAAGGATGAAATTATTAAATTAATGGAAAATAAAAACATGAAAATTCCTCAAAAGGCTATAAAAAAGGTGTTATTCGAAGCTATCAAAAAGAGAAGGTTAAAAAATGAATATGTAAGACAAAGTATGCGAAACACATGGTCATACTATTTTTCGACTCCCTGTATTACTGCGTATTTGAGCTGCATTCAAGAACAAACTGAGAAGATATAATCAAATTTCAACTGACAGTGCTTTCGTCACAGCTTATACAATTGTATAAGCTGTGACTTCGTACTAGGAAACATAAGGATGATGTAGTAAACGACTGTGGTTATAGATGAAATGTGTCCCGCATGTTATAGAGAAAGAGGGTGAATATTGCATTTTACCGGCCATTGTTCCCATTATTACAACCCCAAATTCGGAATCAAGCTCTGAAAATTCGGATACTGAATTCCGACTTTTTATTAAATTCATAGGGCAATTAAATAATAAACGGGTAAGTGTTTTCTTATTATCACTCTATATAATACCGATTTGAAAACAGGTCATGGTCGGTATATGAAAACTATTGAGAATAGTTTTTTATAATTATAATTTAAATGCTGCTCCCGACTTGGCCGCTATGCCGATCTTAATAGTTTTATGCTGTTCCAATTGATTTCATATACACAATATAAAAATAATTACTTCCGTAAAATAGTTTTCCCGTCCTAGCGTTACAAGAAGAAGCAGAGTTTCAGCTTTTATGCAATTCCGACTGACTTTGCATGCACTAATAATGGTGCAAAACACAAAAACGGAGCAAAAAGCACTTATTGCCTTTCATAAAAAAACAGTTCACATTAGAACTGAAAATAGTGAAATAATGCAAGCAAAAGCAAAATCTAATAAATTGTTGAAAGTCAACTTCCTTTTTGGGTTGCCACGGTATTGAGGTACATCGTAAGCGATACCCAATATATTGCAGGGATTTTTACAGCGGTATTTCCGATTCAAGATTGTTATTCTTGCATCAAAATAAATAAACGCAACCCGTATATTTAAAACTTTTAATTGTAGGAAAATCTTTTGCAAAATATGAGAAAGACGTATGAGATAAAAGGCACGAGAAAGATCCACGATAAAAAGCCAACTCTGCTAGAGACCTACACGGTGTGCATTGTATGTATATTTGAATCTTCCTCGCAATCCTGGGAAAACTAGCGTTAAAAAATTTGTATTCCTAGCGCCTGCACGCCCATGCTACATAAAGAAGATGTCGGCTATCACCCGAGCCTCAATTTTTATGCTATTTCGACTGACTTTGTATGTACTACACAATACACTATTCGAAAGGAATAATGATACAAAACACAAAAACAAAGCAAAAAACACTTATTGTCTTTCATTTAAAACAGTTCAAGTTCGAACTGAAAATAGTGAAATATAAAAAGCAGGGATTTTGACAGCGATATTTCCGATCCAAGATTGTTATTCTTTTAAGTATAGTAAAATGTTTTGCAAAATATAAGAAATACGTATGAGATACAAACAAACAAGAAAGAGCCAATAGCAATACTAAAAAGTCAACTCTACTAGACACCTATAGGGCGTGCATTATATGTGTAATTGAATCTTCCTCGTAATCCTGGGAAAACTCGCGTTAAAAACTTTGTACATTTAATATCCCGGACCGAAATCTGAATCGATATTTACGGTATCGATATTTCAGTTATCGATAATATACGGGATCCATAAGTTCTTCAATCCGAATCGACCTTTTAGTGATTTTGCTACATCCATATTTCCTATTTAAAGGTTGGTTAATGAATGCGAATTAAGTATAAGCACAGGGTAAAAACATCAAAACCTGCTTTATTACTCTACATATATACACTAGCATTTGTCAGTGGCGCTGCATTTACATGGCCTACACACAATAGGAGTACCGAATATCCTGAAATGATAGAATGGAGATGCAACGCAAGAATATCAGGTTAGCAGCTATAGCACAGTTTCTATTCGATGGCTATATGTTACTAGGTTTCGCGTGGAAATTATGAATAGCCGATTAATTACTATATATAATATATAGTAGGTATATATAAAACAGAATAAGAGAATCAATTAATTTAATTTAAATAAAGCTACTGTATTTCCAGCAAGCTTTGCAATACTAATCTTATATTTTATTTTGTAAGTTTTATCAGATTCAGCCGTTTGACGTTAAGTAAAGAAACGTAAACTGAAAAAATCGTGTAGAGCCTTACAACAACGCGGGACAAGTGATCCTGTTTCACCTTTTGAGTTGAGGCCATGAAGAAATTAAGCTCTCAGGAAACGCTAATTATTACTATTCCATTTGCAGGTCAACTTTCTTAATTTTACAATAAGTCCAATCCTCACTACATATTATTAGCTGCCTATAGCATCAGTTCGAAGCAAAGTTTCATTCTTGCCAGATCTGACCGCGTCTGTCTACGATTTTCACGTGCGCAGAACGATTATAAGAACCGTATTAGCCAAACAGGACATGAAAGTGCTTACACAGAATGCAACTACTGCATATACCTGTGATAATATTCTATGCTATTGGGTTGGCATTTCCATATTAAATCATAATTCTAGAAATATTAGTTTTGAAAACATTTGACCATTGAAATAAATAAAGGCGCTAAGTATTACTAAAGAGAACTGATTGTGCATAATCATACAATATTTAATCTTTGCTCCAAGAATGTATTGTATTTTTCATTTAATGATTGCTGCTTTAATCATTAGTAAAATCATAATAGACACATATTTAGTACTCCTACTAAATCTGAACAAGAAATTACGTCCTTATTACTTACCCTTCTAACTTCACTGACATAGTCCGATCCTTTTTCGATCAAATGATCGATAGGTGAGCTAGCATCTTTCAAAGCTTCATGTTTTCCCTTCGAGCACAGTCCAAAAATTGTTACATCTGGCACGGTCTTGGCCAACTGAACGACAGCCTGGCCCTAAAAAAAATACATCTTGTTAAACATGATTTGTTTGCTTAAAGAGAAAAATATATCGATCAGACAATTTAAACCTTAATTAATCTGAGTGCTGATTAATCTTAAGGCTCAGTTGCCTTGTCAGAAAAAGACATTATAGAACGTTGTTCTGTGACAGACGCATGATCCATGAATGAACCATAAGATTAAACATCACATCAAAATTTCGTAAATTTTTGCAAATGTTCTCCTTTTTCAGCGGCTAACGTCTTTGTTATGATTTTTTCCCCGAAAAATCACGATTAAAATTTGCAAAAACCTTCAATAGAAAAATGTCATCTCTTTGACAAAAGCAAAAATATCGACCCTCTAGCAATCAACTCCTTTGTAAGGAGACACTATATTATTTCCTAACATGGCCAAATAAAATAAAAACATGTCTGGTTAAGAATTATTGTTTAATTCTGAAGTCGGGTTTTTTCTGGGTAGTCTTCAGTGTTTAAAGCCCAAGACATTTCTCCCCAGTAAAACATATTTTTTCTTCAAACGTCAGTAAATCCATCATTACTCGACTGTGTAGGCGGCAGTGAAGTTTCGTTTTTCCTCCGCCGGAGCTTTACTTTTCACTTTTCCGCCGGCGGAGGTAAAAGTGTTGTCATATCAACATAGATACAATACAAACAAACATCAAAATAAGCGTCAACAACTCAAGAGTTATTAAACTAAAATTTGTATTTATCACTCAATTTGTGACTGCATTTCTAAAAATCACTAATTTAGGAACAAATTGGTTATTATTTAATCGAACTTACCCAATAACTGCTTATCAATACGGAATTAAAAGGCAATCGAACACGCAATTTTAAAAATATAATTATTGTTGACAGTGTCCACTGACAGCTTTATGTGACATTACTATATCAACAAACTGAGCCTATTCACCGACACCGCACCGGTCTAAGCCGCCTTGCGAACCCACTTATCTTTAATAATAATTATTATTACTATTAAAAAGAGACGTTTTGCATTAATTTGTCGACATTTGAAGAAAAAACAGCATATTTTATTTGGAGGAAAAGTTACTTTTCATGGCTTGCTCTCTATTATCAGCCTCACTCCGTTCGGCTGTTAAACACGAGCGCGCCATGAAAAGTATTACTTTTCCTCCATATAAAATAATATACTATTTTACTCAAACCTAAAGTAAAAGTGCCACGTTATATTGATGAAAAAGCTCAGCGGTAGAAAAAGTATTTTTTCTTCAAATGTCAGTAAATCCGTCATTACTCGACTGTGTAGGCGGCCGTGAAGTTTCATTTTTCCTCCGCCGGAGCTGTACTTTTAACTTTTCCGCCGGCGGAGGTAAAAGTGTTACCATAGCAACATAGATACAAACAAACAACAAAGCAAGCGTCAACAACTCAAGAATTATTAAACTAAAATTTGTATTTATCACTCAGTTTGTTCACTGCATTTCTAAAAATCACTAATTTAGGAACAAATTGGTTATTAACTTAATCGAACTTACTCAATAACTGCTTATCAATACGGAATTAAAACGCAATCGGAGACGCAATTTTAAAAAAAAATAATTATTGTTGACAGTGTCCACGACAGCTTTATGTTACATTACTATAGCAACGACCTGTGCCTATTCACCGATACCGGTCTAGGCCGCCTTGCAAACCAACTTATCTTTGATAATAATTATTATTATTACTATTAAAAAGAGATATTTTTGCATTAATTTGTCGACATTTGAAGAAAAAACAGCATATTTTATGTGGAAGAAAAGTTACTTTTCCTCCATATAAAATAATATACTATTGATGCTGCTGCTAGCGGCAGTAAAAGTACTTTTCTCTGGTAACCTGAGTCGTATCTATCGCATTTCAGAGCTCTAAGGTCAATTTTCATTCAAATCTAGGGAATCGTCCAAAAATTGAGACTTTTTTTTTAAATCCCTTCCAATTAATATATAAGGGTTGAAATAAAGGGAATATATTTTCGCGTGTCGACCCCGAAGTAGCTACTTTGGTGGTCTCGTTTGGGAAAAAAGTTTCAGCTCTGTCGGTCTCACCACGGAACTCCAACCCGATTTCAACCCTCCATCTTTAGGCGATCGAAAAGTAGGTTTTTAGGAACCGCCTACTATGGCTTTTCCTTGGAAGCATATGTCAAGTTAAAAGATATTTTGATTTTGGGAATGAATATGCACACTTGAAAGCCAAACTATAGGAGAAGTGTATATTCTGGGTACCACGCATGGTGCGGAAACGAGGACTTTCATAAATGCAAACATAGAGAGTAGAGAGAGAGACACTTAAGGTTCTTCACAAGGTTATCGAGAAAAAGCTACGCATCCTATTCATAAGTTCGGAAAACAAACACAAGACGTTTTCCGTACCACATCACAGAGCTTCAGAAATGCGCGCGCATCACATTTTTGACATACACCATATCTTTATGGTCCAGCGAACTGCTTTCAACTGCTCATAGCGCAGTGGTCAGATGATCTGCTTGTGATACGGCGCTGGCGGCGGCCCGGGTTCAATTTCCGTTTTTTTTTAATTTTTTTTAACGTTTGTTTCTTTTTTTAAATTTGGGTTAGCTTTGTTTGGTTGCGCCCCGGAGCAAGCGGAGGGCATTGCATGAAGTGAAAATGTAAAATACAAATGCAAATATTAAACAACACATGTGTGTGTCAACAATGTGATGCGCGCGCAACTCTGAAGCCCTGTGATGTGGTCCGGGCAACCTCTTGTAGAACCACTGAATAAGACTAATAAGACAAGATTCGTGTTCAAGTTATCGAAAAGAGAAATGCTTCCTTTAAGTGGGATTGGGCTGGGCACGTTGGGCGCTATCAGGAAAAATGGAATGGAAGACTGGTTAGACGAAGACCAAAAGCAGATAAGAAAGCAGTCGATTAAGTCGTAGCTCTGCTATCAAGAGGAGAACTAAATTCAACTGATCAGGTCGGCTTACCTCTTAAATGATGCTTTTATTTTTAGAATATCGTTTCAATGTTACTTAATTAAGATATGAACGCATCAAGCTTCTTAATCGCAATAAATTCACATAAGGGTAAAAGTTTGGAATAGTTTCGTATTTTGTTTGCGCTTTGATTGAACTGCTTATTATAAATTAATTGTTGATCACCGAATAACGCCTTGAATGGTAAACACAAGCTTCTTAACCTCAATAAATTCGCATAAGGGTAAAAGTTTGGAATACTTTCGTAGGTATTTTGTTTCCGCTTTGATTGAACTGCTTATTATAAATTAATTGTTGATCACGGAATAACGCCTTGAATGGTAACCATTAGAGACAAGACTAGTCGTCTAGTACATTTATTCCATAAATTAACATTTTATAAAATTTAGAAATATGTTAACACCAATGGTTTACCGTCTTCGTCAATTGTTATCATATAATACAATCTCAGTAATATAATAAAAATATACATACATCGAAGCAAGGGTTTAAGAGCTGTACAATAATTACTAAAAACATCTCACACAGTTTATACAACAAATCACAAACCGATCAGTACAATACACGTTCGAAATTCAAACGTCACAGTGCAGAAATGAAATGAAGTGATCCCAATCATCCATAACCAAAGTAGCTCGAGATATCCAAGACCATACTCGCAAGTATTTGTTTTACAACTTACGATTGAGGTACCCAAATAAAATCAGGGAGACACTGTTATGACCAGTAGCGACTAATATTAGGACTGATGAGAAAATCGAACCTAAGTATCTTATAGCCGCTGATGCTACAATTATGTATATCACGACTGCATTCAACGAACTAAAATTGAGTGATATTTGTATAAATGGATTAGCCATTTTTGTCCAATAGATTTACACTTGATCTGCTCATATGGGCATCCAAACAAAATGCGTAGAGTATTGATTAATTTGAATTCACCTCGAGATTCGCCCACTCCTAATCCACGCATATACATACGTACAATACGAGTACACATCAATCGCAATCATCACAATTCATACTATATATGGATTAAACAAGCATTCTAGGGAAAAGTAATGGTGATAGAGGCTATTGTAATTCCATGTACCATGATATTATAACTAAACACATCGCATCTGAAAGGCGATCAATAAGGGATAAAGGGGAGACTTTTTGCACTTCAAGGTATAGAGGACCTACGGTAAATTAACACATAACCTTAATAATAACAATATTTAGATTAATTCAGTAAAAATCCAGAAAAACCCAAATATATGTGTAAGTTTAAGTTAGTAAGAGTAAGAGTACTTATGAAATGTTGATCTGGTTGCTGAAAAGCAGAGTATCATGCGTCCTTTACCTCATACTACAAGTTTTCTTTTTGAATCCGAGCGCTAAATAAAGGTTTTCAAAATAGGTTTTTATTACTATCGACAATAACGACTACCAATCACGAAATCAAAATAGGTTTATAAAATTGTTTTTGGGGTGGGGAAAATTGTCGGTGTAATTGTAGGTCTGTACTGGATGTCATACAATCCGTTTAGTTAAATATTAATAGCAATCAAGCTCATGTTAGTGTTGAACCAAGTGAAGTGAAAACGTGATAGGAATTCATTCCGACAAAGTTCAAACGCAGGAAATATAATCTCTTACACGATTAAAACCGTGAAAGACTTGCGTTCCCATATTAGACATAAACACTTAAATTCATATCGTTACGATAAACTAATAGCATATGAAAAGTTCCCAAGTTCGCAATTCCCCATTATTTCCGCTCCTTGGCGCTAGACTCGGGAAGTTTCCGAATGATTTGGGAAACGATCCCTAACATATGGACTGCTGGAGTTCAATTAGATTTTTCAAATTTAACATAATTTATTACGTGGCGAAGCCATTTGGAAGTCGTAGTTTAACTCCTTGTTTGATTTTATATTGGAAAACTGAGGCAGGGGTTTTGATTTCGTATATTTTTTCTAGTCGATTACGCATTGGTTTTAGCATACGAACCGAACAAACGCACAATGCAATTGACAAATGATACTGTATATACAGGATGTCCCAAGGATAATATGCCACCCTAAAAATCTTTGTAAATTTTCGTACCAAAAAGGGCGAGACATGTCAAATTTGGTATCACGGGGGACATGTTATGACATACGACACGTTTCCCTCAATTCATACCCGTACCCTGCAGAGCCACCCCATGAAATTTTTCAAAAAGGAAGAAGGGTCGAGTGATAATTTATTTCATTGAAAGGTACTTTCATCCCCGACATGACCGTTTTCGTTTTGCATTTTAGGGATACGTTCTCGAGAAATAAGGATGGACGTTGTTGGATTAACATCACTTTTTTTCTGAAATTATTTTATTAAATGTTGAAAATCATGGAATGGCCTCCTAGAGCACTCGATCTAAGGTTTTTGGATTTTTTCTTATGGGGACTTCTGAAAACCAAAGTTTATGCCACAAAGCCTGAATCCCCTTGAAGTTTTACGAAACAAAAACAGGGTCATATAGAGAATAAAAATATCTTTCAATCAAAAAGTACCACTCTACCCTTCATCCTATTTGAAAAATTTCATGTGGTAGATCTGGAGGGTAGGGGATGAAGTAACGGGAAAGCATCTATGTCATAACATATCCACCTTAATATAAAGTTTGACGTGTCTCGCCGCTTTTCTAGAAAATATGTTTACGAATACTTTTAGGCGGAACTGCTTTCCTTGGGACACTGTGTATACGGACACAGCCTGTTGGTTTGATACGTTAAGTATTTTGATCCTTTTAAAATGCTATATATGAGATTAAATTTCTGTTTAGTTTTCTAGAATATTACAGCTTTTTATTAGGATATACATGGTGTTTCAAAGTAGACGGCGCGTTATGGCTATATCTAGAGTACTAAATGTAAGAACATACTTACCGAAAATTTCAACTCTCATAAAGTTAGATCGTATAAAAAAGAAATAGATAAACAAAATATTAACATTCTAACGTAAACCATTTTATGTACAACGAAAATTTCAATTCGCCTTTGAAAACTATACAAACTTAATAATTAAAGAGGTTAAAAGGAAATTTAATTGCTGTGTTTATAAACTGTTTATTGTTTGACCCACTTTCAAGATAGTTTCGGTAGACCAACAATTATATAAGCCATAATTAAATTCTAACCCTTTATATTCATTAGTTGTTTGTTGGAGTTTAGTTGGTTTTTAATAACAAAAAATAAAACATTTTAGTTTTAATGTCACGTTTAAATGTTTAACGATTATGTAGACAAACGGTTATTTAGTATTGCTTTTCTATCTTATATATAACAATAATAATATTAATAATCAATAGAATGCAGCGCTAGTGCGATTTAAGTTCTGGATTTAAAATATTGCTTGATCAATTACCACAAAATGTCTCTCTTTGGCCTAATAATTTATCATAAATTAAGAAATGTTTCTCTCACTTAAAAGAGAGTACATCATTGTCTATTTTGTTATCAAGTTTTTTTTTCGGAAAATAAGACACTATTAGCGCTTAAAAACAGACATGTTAACCTAATACATATTTAAACCGTGTTTTAAATCGGGTGTTTTAAATCGCGTGTTTAAAACGATAATAAAAAAATTGTATTGTATTGTATATGGTATAAAAAATATCTAAAATAATTTTGAGAAAAATGTTTTTTTTTATAATAAATAAAAAGTACGCATTTAAATAGTAAAGTAAAGAAACAAGCTTAACAACTTTAACTTAAAATAAAAACAACGCATTTTTTATTATGTATTTAAAAATAAAAATTGAAAAATAAAAGGGCTAGGCCTAGTAATTTCTATTAGCAGCATAATTTTCCTAAACGCTACTCAGTTAAATTTGTTGCTTAGTGTTAAAAAACGATAATTGATAAATTAATAAATCACCTTTATGTTTCGTGTTTTTATTTTTATTTTCTCATTTTTTTACGGGTTTTACATATTACATATGTAGTTTGAAAGGTGGTATTTTTAATTTGTTCACAATTGATTATAAAAAAATAATATTAATGGCCCCTTCTCAATTAATTGTTTATTGTTCTTTCTTTTTTCAATCATAGATTTGAAATTATAAATTAAAATACATTTGGAAGCAATGTCCAAAATCGCTGACTTGAAAAAAAAAAACAATTTTTATTGTTTCTTATTAGGGATCGACCGATATCGATATGTCTGGCAGTTATATCGGCACCTTTGCCGATATATTGTATCGGCAAATAACTCCTCCTAAATGCCAATATATAGTTTTTAAATTAGGAAAACACAAAATTCACAAAAGCACAATTTAATTTTTATTAAAGTAGAGGAAGGAGGTAAGCATTCAGCCAACGCATTTATTTTTATGTGATTTGAATTTTCCCCAAATCTAATGATTCTGGGTGCCTGCCATCCGAAAGAGAACACGCATATGTTTGGTGTTTTTATATATATTTTTTGATGTGTAAACATCTTACGCGGCGGTATGAGAGTAAATCTCGGTCATTGGGACGGAAATGTGCAAGCGGATATTACATTATAACCATGCGCCGTGATTAGGTACTTTCTGACGCCAGAATATAGGCAACCAGTTCCAAATAAGTGAATGCCTATATTCAGGTGTCACGCGGCCTAAGGTGGCATTAGATTTTCATGTCGATGATGTCGATATAGGATATGTTCACACATCAGTTTTTCTTTATCAAAAAAAACATTAAATATAGGCGTCTACAGGTAAAAATGTTACACATTTAGGGAAACTTCTGTTAAAAATATTAGTTTTGAAGTTTAGTTTTTTCTACAAAGAATCTTCAAATATTGTAGGAATTTTTAACAACTAATATTCTAACCTAAAAATGTAAAGTAACTGATATTTTATTAGTAACCTGGGGAGCATTCATCTGCCTGTATGGCCAAATGTCATTAACAAAAAGAGAAGGCCTATAGTACTTTGTGTGCGACTTGATCTGTTTTCGATTTTTTAAGATATGCTCCAAAAGCAGTTTTGAAATCAAATCGAAACCAAATAGATGAAAACATCATTAAACAGCTATTATTGGATAATTTAATGGATTCTTCTCCTGAACGAGAGGCTGCCAGAGTCCATGCAATGATCAACTTTATATGAAATCAAAAAGATTTTACAAAACAAAAACTAATGAAGAGTACTTCGGTAAAATTTGGATGACTCTGGCAACTGGAGTAAAGAAGATTCGTCCAAATTTCGAGCAAATACACCAATAGGTAAGTATTCACAAGAAGGCAAGAATCTGAGTTAGAAGCATACATTGAGAGGTTCTGACTTGAATTTTGGACTTACATATGCCCATCTCCAAAAGTTAGCTAGCATAAGCATATAAGTTTGCTTTGCTTAACTGCCGAATTCCTCTACAGTAGAACGAAGAAACACAGGCAAAAGGCAGATGGCGACGAGGATTAATGAAACCCAATGCTTTCTTTGAGAAAACCAGAAAGTTCCAGCTTAAGCAAAAGTACAGCATTCAACAACTTCAAGGTGGACCAGTTCTTTAAAAACCTATAAAAAGTGCAACGTTTCAAAATTTCCCCAGAAAGAATATTTAATCTCGATGTAACTGGAGTTATCACCGTTATGAAGCCAGCTAAAGTTGTCTCCACCACAGGGAAGAAACAAGTATCACAAGCTGCATCAGGTGAAAGTGGAGAGTTGGTGACCTTTGTGGGAATCAGTAGTGCTTCTGGACAGGATAGCACTGGGAAACATTAGCGTACTGCAGCCTGCAGCACATAGTAAAGCATCGTCCCTGCTCCCCTGACGACCCTATTATGTTACTAGTTGACAATCACGATTCACATGTTAGCATCGCGAGCATCAGATACTGCAAGAAAAATTTAATTATATTATTAATCTTTGCTTCCCGTAAGACTCACAAAATGCAATATCAAGATGTCGAGATTTTCGGGCCTTTTAAAAAAAATTTGCAACGGACTCCATGTATAGTGCGCCAAGCGAGTGAACCTTAACAACGACTGAAGGGGGTAGAGGACTAGCAAGTAAAAAATCTTGCCTTCCCATAGGCGCACGAGGTTATTCTTACCATATTATTATTGATAATATTGATTAGTTTAAGACGTTAAAATTAATTACAGTTTTTTTATATTACAATCTTATAGTACAAAATATGTCATATAATAATATCTCATTTTTTATAATAAGGATAGTATTCTATGATATTATTTGTTGTATGTATTACATAAATATGTTGTAGTAATAAGTAGAGTTCGTTTCCCGAAGGTTTTGTATTTACGTCATTGATGACGTCGCTTAATTTGGAAAAAAACGGTTTATCGTAGCTAATTCATATAAATTCTCTAGCGTTCAATTTTTGTATTAAAAGTTAGGCAATATTGAAGCAAGTACCTATGTTCCAAAACGCTCTTTATAGAACGTTCGGAATTGTTTTGTAATAAAAATTTTAATTTAGAGAGTTCAGTTAAGAGAGTTATCCGAAATATATAAAAATTAGTTAACCGCGTATAATAATCACCAAATGCAAGAAAAATATAAGAAAGGTTAAAAATCTTCAAAGATATCATCAAATTAAGGGTCTGATGATATATAGGTTGTGTCGATTTTGTAAATTTTCTTTTTTTTTTCGCTAGGAAAGGGGTGTCCTATAGAGTAGCTTAAGCCAAAAAAATCGGAGGATTCTCCACATTTGAGCCGAAAAAATATCCGCGTTTTGAGCCTAAAACTTCCACTACGACTTTCCCAGGTGTAACGTAAAAATATTGAAATTGTAACGTGAAAATAATGAAATTTTAGTAACCGACACCGGGAGCCTGGCACAGTGTTTCCAAAAGTTGCACATTTTCTTATGGGGAATAACAGTGTTGTTTACTATTTAAGTATATTTAATATTCCACTTCACGCATGACCCTCGCTTAGGGGGCGCAACCAAACAAAACTAACCCAAATTAAAAATTTAAATTTGTCAGTCGAAAATGCAAATATTTTTTAGTTTGTTTTTCCTCATTTGGGAATGTCTTGGGTTAGTTTGGGTTAGGTTTGTTTGGTTACGCTCCCGGAGCGAGCGGAGGGCCATGTATGAAGTGAAATATTTGACGAATATATACATACCAAGGAATAGTGTAATCGAATGAGTGTCTCTTTTATTCCGATGAATGAATGCAAATGCACATTGAACAATCATCCAAGCAGCCACGTTTACCATACGGCGGGCAATGATATCATTATGGCAGGATCGACCATCCCTTCATCTTCATTCAATTGGACTACTGGGGGTCTCGGTCAACAGCAATATGTCCTGGCATGACCACGTTGCTAACGTCGCAAAATCAGCCTCCCAGAAGCTTGGTACGCTATTTCGCAACAAAAAATGTATACACCGCAGCAGTTGCTCTTGCTTTACAAAGCGCAAATAAGACCGTGCTTAGAATATTGCTCACACATCTGGGGTACCACGCCAGAGCACACCCTAAAGCTACTGGATTCCGTTCGGAAAAGAGTTGTGCGTCTCGTGGGTGACCCGGAGTTGACCCGGAATCTGGATAGTCTGAAACACCGCAAACATGTGACCGAGAAATCCCTGTTTTACAGATACTTTTACGGCAGATGTTCCCAGGATTTGGCCCGCCTTATCCCGCCCCTGACAACGCCTGTCAGACAGTCACGATAGACGGCAAGAGCGCACCGGTTCGTCGTACAACTGGAAACATCGCTTTACAAGAACTCCTTTGTCTGGCGCACTGCATCACTGTGGAACTCACTCCCAAGACGCATATTCGGATGTAACAAGCAAGATGTTCATTCGACTGTGCCGAACGTTTCTTCATATGTGACGTGCACGATAGCATTTAGTCGGATGTCGTGACTGTTACATAGAATCAACAAATAAGTCTTCAATTATTTAAACACTTCATGCATGGCCC
>MU184367.1:98477-117844 GCA_016904865.1 Pissodes strobi | reverse complement strand
TGCATAAAGTGTTGAAATAATTGAACTTATTTGTTGATTCTATGTAACAGTCACGACATCTGACTAAATGCTATCGTGCACGTCACATATGAAGAAACGATCGGCATTGCCGAATGAACATCTTGCCTGTTACATGCAAATATGCTCCCAGGACATCTGTTCCCCAAACTAACTATTCCGTTCAATCAACATCTTCGCACACACACCGCTCGTCGAGCAATATAGGATGTGCTACTGCCATAAAAAAATCATTCACCTAAATAAAAAAAAGAGTAGAGACACTTATAGCACAGCTTATTTACTACCAGCTAGTCAACTCCATCGATATCGGAAAGTTGGAGTGTCGGGCACTGCGCCCTGAGCAGTTCAGTTCCACAGTTGAATTTAAAATGAATTTTCGCTTCAAAATACATGACAAATTCGTCCGAAAATTTCGGATTTTTACACAATTGTGCGTTTTAAAATCGTTTTTAAACGGATTTTAGACGATAAAATAGTTATTTATGCAACAAGTGTGTAAAGTGAACCTTTTTTTATGAATGGGAATATTGATAAAAAAATTTAATTGAAATTGAATAAAAAAAAGGGTACTTTACACATGAGTAGCATACAAAATTTTTTCTACTACCGAAAAATATAAGAAAAAACAAAAATATTATTAAATTACTTTACGCACTGATGCGTAAAATAAATTATTTTCCACACTAGTGCGTAAAATATATTATTTTACGCATTGCCCTAAATGTCAAAAATTATGTCAGATTTACTGTCACGCACTAGTGCGTAAAATAACTTATTTTACGCACTGGACATTAAAAAAGCCTTTTTTACGAATCTTAGAGAGTGCGTAAAGTGAGTACTTTACGCACGGTAGTAGAAAAAGCATATTTTAAATTAAACGAACTATCAAAAGTATTATTCAGATGCCCGGGCGTTTAAAACAATATTAAGTCATGACCCTCTTCTAAAATTTGCAAAACTTGGTTATTGACTTTCCCAAATCAAAGGACACCGCCGCAAGATGACTAGCTGTTAGTGAATAAGCTGCGCTTATAGCGCATCATTTTTCTAATGAATTTTGCTAACGAAACTAAAGTAAACGTCTGGCAACAGTGTGCCTTCTTAAAAATCTTTGTTTTGGCCATTGTGACAGTTGACAGTAAAAAGGAGTATGGATATTTACAAGTAAAATTTAATTTTGTTTAATGGGGCTATGGCTATGAGTCGCTTTAAATCAGGATCGGAACAAAACGGAGGTCTCTCGTTCGACGCAAATGTATCCTAGTTAATATTTTCACCCAACAATTGATTTTCAGATGTGTTTTGTCTATATTTCTAGTGCTTTTGTGAAGTGATGCTGAAAATTTGAGTCAAAACTCGAACTTTGAGGGCATTTTTTCGGTTCAAATGTAGCGGATCTTCCGACTTTTTCGGCTTAAACTACTATATAGGACACCCCCTTTCTAGTGAAAAAAGAGAATTTGCAAAATCGACGAAACCTATATATCACCAGACCACCAAATAATATAAATAACCACACAGTTCGGCATCGGCAATTTCCACGCCAATGGCTAAAGCAAGTTGCTGCCGAAATTTTAAAATATGTAAAAAAATTAGGTGTTGGTCTAGGGTCAAAGTGTATTCAATATATCCTGCGACCAATCACGAAACAGCCTCCCCGCTAAAAATCAAGAAAACGTCGCACTGTTGCCTATTGTCGCGTATTTTAAATAGCTTGAAGGCGAATAAAATATAAACATTATAAATATTATAGTATACTTATTCCGTATTCCGTATTTCCCTATGTAAATAAAATAGTAAATAATAGAAGACACTAGTATTAAGGAAAAAAACAAAATTAAGTATTCATGTAGGAAATATAAATATGTAAATTCACTATAGGAAACTAGACAGAAAATAAATTAGGATTATTGGGAAAAAAATGTGGCAGCATCTAAATATGCGAGGACATTTTTTGCCCGAATTCTTTCCGTCCAGGTTCTTTAATTTGGCAAACAGTATCTCAATAATTTTAGTGACACTGTACAAAAAAAAATTTGAAAAAGATTGAACACAAAAAATGAAGCAAAAAGAAAGGTTTTAGATGAAAAGAAATTTAACGATAAGCAAAAACAAGCTCCCCCAAAAAAATTAAAGTTGTAAATTTTTCTGATTCATCATCTACCGAAAGTGATGCAATATCCCATCATGACAACTAAGATAAAGATGACAATGACCAGTTTGATGCTATTGAAGAAATTAATAGAGAAGAAATAAATAATGGGTATTTAGTTTCAAAAGAATTTAAAGCTAAAACTAAATTGATCCAGTTTGTGGGCCAAATTTTACAAATTCCAGAAAACACGATGAAAATTAAATTTTTAAGAGGAAACGATCTGACAACTACTTTTTATTTCGTAGTTATTGATGACATAAGTGAGGTTTCCAACGACGACATAATAAGCAAATTAAGAACTCCACGAAAGTCTGGAACTACAAGAAGAACGACACCATATTTTCACTTTTGCTATAATTTTAACACTTTAACTGACTTGTATGTGTATTACCTTTGGTTTCATTTTCTGTTACGTCTTTGTGAATTAAAAAGTTATCTTTAATTATTTGTTTTTCTTTTTTTTGCAAACTCTACATGATTTTTCATTTATTTTTATGCATGGGTGAAAGCGCCGACTCCCTGACAGAAGGAACCCTACGGATGAGAAGCTAACGTGATTTCTGTACTTTCAAAGCATCAACCATATATCATTGTATGTCTAATTACTGGTAGTTTTACTCCGATCAATTATATCCATGTATTATAAGAGGGAAAACCAACTCAAAAGCTACAGTATCAAAATAATTATAATTTGTCTCAGGTTACATGTTTCGCCTTATTAGGGGCATCATCAGACCCAACGTGCGTTCTTTCACCTCACAGCTACAACAAAATTTGTTGTTGTTGTGCGAAACATAAGGCGAAACATGTAACCTGAGACAAATTATAATTATTTTGATACTGTAGATTTTGAGTTTGGTTTTCCCTCTTGTCAGTATCTTTGGGCAATAATGGATGATTTTTTCGATTTATATTCATTCAAGCATAAAATGAAACGTAAAAACACAATAAACAAAAGCTAGCTTGAATGCAAAGTTTGTGTTAATAAAATATGATTACGCAAAATCTTTTTAATAATCTTTTGTTTATGTTAAGAACCTAAACAAAATTATCTGCTATTGTTCTTGAAACAGCATTGTTATTGTTTAATGCCAATGCATTTTCTATATAACTTGTGAATCTTTTAAAGAAATTTCGCAATTATTTTATCCGGCGCTGCAATTATAAGGTTATTTACCGACCTCTGTAATTACATTTATATCTCTGACGACGGGGTCTTTTTTATTTGAACGTCTTTTAATAACTAATATCACAATATTTACAAATAAATAAGGATAGAGTAAATATTTTTGAGTAATATCTTGGTCAACACAGGATATTCTCTCGGTATAAAACTATTAACATATTCATTTTTGAATATAAATAAATTAAAATTAAAAATAAGGATAGAGTAAATATTTTTGAGTAATATCTTGATTAACACAGGATATTCTCTTGGTATAAAACTATTAACATGTTCATTTTTAAATTAAAATTAACGCCAATCAAAATTCGTTATACGTTCGCTATACGAGTATATATATACTTTCAAGTACCTATATATCCTATAGTATTTTCTATTTCTTTTAAAATTATTTCTTGAAAAACTTGTAACCGGAATTTTTCTCTTCTGAATTTGCAGCTTTCATAATTGAAATTAATTATTATGGCCTCAAAAGCAGCGACTTTAGGGCAGTCGGATCGAGCATCAAAATCCGGTTCGTTCATAAACTGTCCAGCATAATGTACAGGGTTTTCCCTCTATATTTATTTATTTTAACACCCACCTACAGTCTTTACTTTTGGAGCTAGGAAAAAAATCTAAATAAAAAAGTTAGAGGATTCTTCCTTCATTTGTTAAGAACTTGCATGTGATTACCTTCTCGAAAAAGTGAAAAAAGCTACCGGATTTCCAAAATCGTCAACAACAGTTAAAAAAACATTGTTACACAACACAAAACAAACATTTTGCAAAAAAATTAATCATGGCTGTAGTCTAGGGTCCAATTTACCTTCCTTTTTAATGCGGAGCAAAAACACGTTGATACCCGTGAAAGGCCAACAATCGAGTTATTCAGTGCAACTCATCGATCAAAACGAAGGGAAGCTGAAAAATATTCGTTCAATTTTTAGGTCGGAGGAGCTTAGTTTGGTTGCTGCTCAAATGCAGTTACGAGCAGTAGGCAAGTTGGACACAGCACCCAACAGTTGCAATATAAAACTGCTAATACCAAGGTTGTCGAAGTTAAACTAATAAAATTCCAGTATAATTCGAATCTCTATCCAAATTATGAATCAATTACCTCTGCAAAAAACTATGCTATCCCCTGGATTTGGTCATTACTGAAGGTATAGCTGAGGTACCTCTCCAAAGTTTACTGAATCACACACTTGCCAAATTATTCCGATCCTTAGAACTGTTTAGTTAGTTCAACTACGGGAGTCTGACAGATCTTCATTTAATAAGCAAATGGGGGAAGGTAATGGAAGCTCTGGAATAAGCGAATATAAACAATGGTTTTCTGATACCAGTTTTTCGGATGCGAGTATTTTCTTGACTTCTCTTGTGCTGGTACAATTAGTCAATGGTGATCCAAATGCCAAAGAAAAGGTTATTTTATGGCAAAATCCTCGTCCCTCTTCAACCAGATATTGCAGACCAGTTCGTATTCAATTTAAGCAGAAAATCACAGACTATCTGTGAAGGAATTGCATCCATTCAAGATTTTAGGTGAGTATTAGGTATAACGATGGCAATAGAACTAGTTGCTTAGCTAAAAGTAATAGGTGAGGGTGAGGGAAGGTAACTCCACGTTAACAACACATACACATTCATACGGACAACGACAGGTAAAGAGTGGCTACAGAGGACAGACTATTGTAGGTTTTTATATATCATGTGTCGATCTCTAAGCAAGTCCCGCCCACTCCGCGACTAGGCGGGGCTCATCCCAAGGGTCGATCCAAAATGTTGCAGCATCAGCGCGCTTCTACGCTTCCGCTACCCATTGATTCCAACGGGCAGCAGAAGTCGCCGAAGCACTTTGCAAATAATGATAAAAGTAAGTGAAGGCACAATATTACAAACATTTATGGGCAAATGTCATCCAGGATAACATGCAGGAATGAGAAAACGGATAACGGATATGAAGATTCGTGCGGGATAGGATGTACTTGAAACTAAGTAACTTTATATGCTATATTTATATATTTCCGTGGTGAATAAAGCGAATTGTTCCCTGCATTATCTGGGTCTTGTCGCCGTTGCAGGCTCTGAGCTTAGCACAGAACTCGTCTAGTGCGAAGAACAACTAGCTCACATTCACCAGGGAATTGATGTCAGAAACAATTTTAGACAGGTTAGACATTTGATTTGAGATGTCTGCGGCACCACTTACCGTTCTGTCTATTTGAGGTTGTTTACGGGCCTGCGGAGCGCGCTGCGTGTTTCCTAAAGTGTTCGGAAAATCATGATAATAATTTTCATCTTCGTGTTTGGCGGCGGCTGCCAACTGCGGTGGTAGCGGTTCTATTTATACCCCGGCCTTGGTTCGGAAGTCGACCATGCCCCTGCTAGGCCGGCAGGTATGGGTAGGGGTTCGCGAGACCGAGAACTGGCAAGTCTCGGTCTTGGTCTCGAGGAAAAATTTTTGTCTCGGTCTCGGGTCTCGCAGCTCGAGACCGAGACTACCTTGGTCTCGGTCTCGGTCCTGTCTCGGTTTGGTCTCGGTTTGAGCAAATAAAAAGTAATTAAATACTTTACTGTTTTATTTAGTTAATAACACAAACGTTACTTCGTAATGTTAAGTTAAATGAAACATCTAATAAGTGTAATTTTAAATTTTTCATTTGCAACAGTTGTTTCGATAATAATAGCTAACTTAAATAGGTACCTACTAATATTTTAATATATTTCATGTTAGTTTCTAAATTGTTGTTTTGATATAAAAATGCTTACCTCTAATGTAGGTAGATATACAAGTGATAGGGATTTTTAAGTATGTACACATAAAAACTAGGTACCGATTTATGTCAATTTTGTTGTCAAAGTCAAAGCTTTTTCTTCTTATTTTTTACATGTCTTATCAGTTGTAGCGTAGCCATACAAAGTGATGTCATTTTCAAACATTCTGTATTATATGGAAACATTTATTTTGAAAACTCTTAAAATTTAACGGTATACAGGGTGTCCCGAAATTTGTGGATGAAACATCAACCATGTATTTATCAGTCAAAAATATCTAAAATTTTTCTTATAAATATATATCGGCAAAGGAGCTAGAGCCTCTTAAAAATTGACCGCTGAATATGGTTTTCTTTAATTACTTCCAAAACGGTGTAAAATAGAGTTTTAAAATTTTGGGATTCTACTAACTTTAATATGCTGAAATTAAAAATGGAATTAAAAATAAAAAATTTTAGTCAGGTATGAACATTTTAGGGGGTGAGTTCACAAATTTACTTTTTTTTTGGGCTAACTTTTTATATATTTTTTCTTCAAATTTTGAAAATTTTAATTTTTTTTTCGCAAAAAAGTGCCTTTTAGTTTGTTTCGCTAGGACGCAGCGTTTTTGATAAAAACGGATTTTAAAGTATACTGACTGCCAAAAACGGGTGTAAAATGAAAGTTATAATTTTTGATATTCCCCAAAAATTCCTTTTGACGTTACAAAACTTCATATTATTATAAAATAGTAGAAACACTTGTTCCAGAAAAAGTTATGACAGATTTTCCAAATTTGATAAACTATAGCATTCAATTTACACCCCTTTTTGGCTGTCGGAATACATTTATAATCCGTTTTTCTCAAAACCCTGCGTCCTAATGATACGAAATAAGAGGCACTTTTTTACGTATTCAAAATTTGAAAAGAAAATAAAAAAAAGTTGACGTTAATTTTTTAGATTCACTCCCAAAATGTTAAGCACCTGACCTGACTAAATTTTTTTATTTCTTATTCCATTTCCGAATTCTAAATATTAAACTTAGCTTACTTAGGGGAATTCCAAAATTTTAAAACTCTATTTTACACAATTTTGGAAATAATTAGAAAAAAAAACATCTTTAGGGGCCCACCTTTAAGACGCCCTAGCTCCCGTAGGGGGCGTTTCCCGATATATGTTTATAGAAAAAAATTAAAGGTACTTTTTGACCAATAACTACAGGGCTAATGCTTCGTTCACTAATTTTGGGTCACTCTGTATAGGTAAACGGTATATACTGTTTAAGTAGATATGGTCAAAAGTGGCCATTCATCTTTTAATATACTAATCTGACACGGTTGTACCAGAAGCAGATGTCCAGTTGTTTTAATGGATACGCGATGTTTCATTACCTTGTATATAGATATTACGAAAAATGTGAAAACTCATAACTCTTTATTGCTTGGAAATGGCTCAAAATTAGTTATCTACATAATTACATATTATGTACATAACAGTATAATATTTCTTCTAGAATCTTAAGAAGAAACAGCGCAATTTAAAATAAACAAGCGTTATACCCGGACTTGCACGATTTTTCAAATAATTGGTTGATTGGAACCCGTTGGCATAAATTGCACATAAAAACATACATAAAAATTTGATTTTTTCAGAAAAATAAGTTTTGAAAATTCAACAAATAAAAATATTTTTCGAGACCGAGACCGAGAGTCTCGTTACCTTAGTCTCGGTCTTGGTCTCGATTCTAATTCCCAGGTCTCGGTCTCGGTCTCGTTTTCGAGACGCGGACCATAGCGTTTGGTTGGCTGTTTCTTTGTAATTGTTTTACTTTTTTACGAGATCATTTAAGGTAGTTTGTCTCTACGGCTAACGATCAAATGATCTAGAACGATCTACTTCATACAACTGGCCAAGTGGTTATATGCATGATGAGTCCTCCCTGAATTATTTTTAAGTGGCATGTAGAACCCAATATCACTCCTTCCCAATGATGCTCAAAAGGGGTGTTGGCCACTTGTGCCCCGCGGTCAAAAAATATGAAGGTAGTCTTAATTTCATAGGACAGTTGCGCGCCGGCTACCTAATGGATATGGGACAGTCTCGCGCAGGTCCATATACGTAAACTGCAGACGCGATAGGATCTCGCCATAGGGCGACTGTAATATACATGTAGTTGCTTTTCATGCGGTGGGTTAGTTTTGGTTAGTTTTGTTGGTTGCGCCCCCGAAGCGAGCGGAGGGCCAGGCATGAAGTGTTCAAATATTAGGGGACGGGACGTAACGGGGGTATTATATCTAGCATGCTACTGAGCATGTATTGTTTTCTTTGAGGAACGCAGATGATTCTAAACTTGTTGGTGCCGATTCAGTGAGGTTTTTGGGAATTCATCTGGATCCCAGATTGATCTTTGAAAAAAACTTTGATATTGTTGCTAACAAAATATCAAAATCAATATTTCTTCTCAGGAACCTTGAAAAGACTGTGGATAACTGTTCTCTTGATGGTGTTTCATTCTCTAATTCAATCAAGTTGCATGTATGGTTTATTGGCATGGGGACATGCGCCCCAAGCAGAAAGGATTTTCAAGCTTCAAAGGAGAGCTCTTAAAGTGGTTGAGGGTCTGGGCTTTAGGGAGGATGTAAGACAGTCCTTTAAACAACTGCAAATTTTTACTGTACCATCACGTTACATTTTTGAATGCCTTGTGTACACTAAAAAAAACACAAATCGATATAACCAAGTAAATAGCATCCATGGCTATAGCCACAGATCTATATAGCTACGCAACAGATGCCTACTCCGGTATTAAAAGTGTCGCTCGCCAATAATGCAATAAACTTAAATATTTTCCTATTTAGACGCGTTTTGCCCCTCCGTGTTGCCAAGTCGCGAACTGTAGTTTACCTTTCATATCACATTATGGTATTACTCATTTTCTTGGCAATCGTATGTTATTATGTCAAATTAAAGGTCATTATCAGATTCAGTGAATGAATGCTTGAACATGGACTAAAACTCACCTTAAGTATCGGTGTAAAAGGTCATTACAAATTTTGTTAACTTAAACTGTAATATCTCTTATTTGTATTAAGTAATACCTAATATTATCACGCAGGTTTTTGTTTCGAAGATCAAAAGGAATTTTTGAAATGATTATCGACATGTCAAAGTACCATTTAATTTTGTTTTAAACTCTATCAATATTATAAATTTGTTCATTTAAATTGCCCTTTCATTAATAAACTATCATACTTAATAAAAAATGTAAAAATCGTATTTTTCTAAAAAATATGTTTGTGTTAATTTGGTAAATAAATATTAATAATAAAACTCGATGATTTGATCGGGTCAAAAAGTCAGCAGAAATATTGTTCGACGTGATAATTTGGCAACACCAACCCGTTCCTAGCCTACTGGTTCACCCGCTCGCGAAAGCCGGTGAACATTTTTGGCTGTTGCGTAGCTATATAGATCTGTGCTATAGCACAAGGCAAGCTAACAACTTGGTCATGCCTCTTCTTAGGTTGCGAAAATCTGAAATCTCAACCCTCTACCATGGTCCAGCCCTTTTTAATAAATTGCCACATGAGATTAAAACCCTGCCTGAAGGGCAATTTGCACGAGCTGTGAGGGACTTGCTGTGTGAGGGTGTGTTCTACAGTGTCACTGAGTTCATGCAATCAGATTTGAAAGTCTAAATAAAGCTTTAAATATATTAAACCTCCAACCCCAGTCCGTTCTTTTTCATGTTTCTTTTTTTTATCTGTATTATATTATTTTGTGTGTTTTATATCAATAATAAATTTGTGTATATATATGTTTTAAAATTCCACTAAATTTTATTTTATTCAACAATAAGTTTATGTCCAGGCTTATATTTATGTTTTCTTTTATCCAAATGTATAGTTCTACAAGCAGCTTTTTATATACAAAAGCAGGCTGTAAGATTCAACACAAGATATCAAAACCGTTCCTTCGTCTCCTCTACATCAAATGATCAAATATCTAATATCCAAGCGTCATTTAGACTTACGAATAATATTGTAGGAGCTTATTTACGCATTCCATGTAAATGAATTAGGAATTATTTTTAAGGGAGAGCATTTTGTAGTTGATTAATTCTTTCAGCCCAAAATAAAAACATTAATGGAATTAAAATTAATTTAGACATCAACTGGAAACTTCTCATCGTTGTCACAAAAATATTACGCATTCTGAGCGATTAATGGCCACGGTGAATGCACATCGCATTTATTATTAAGGATATAAGCCATTGTCCATGATGCATACAATGTAAAAAAATAAACCTCGCACTGCTATAATGGTAGTGATCATACATAGTTTTTACCTCTAAAATATGAACAATAATCAGTTGACCGGAAATGACACCAACATAACCGTTATATTAGAATGAATAATTCCGCTGTAATTACGCGGATTTGTTTGTTAATAATAGGAAAGGAAAATAAATAAGCCGTTGCGCTATGACAAGCATCAGGGAGTAAAAAATGCATTGCTGTGACCTAAGAGCTTTGTATTCATTAACTGATAAGTGCAAAACTTTGAAGATCCTTGACAAAATCAAAGTTAAATACGTTGATATAAACATTTGCCATAAACCTTTTAGTTTTTAAGCTTCATGGTGTTATACGTGAATATAAAAATTGTTTCTCGTGAAAATTTGGAATGGGTTGTAGTCAAACTTGTCATACTAATACCACCCGAACCCGCATGACTCGTGTAGACATTTTTCCAGAAAATTATGATACCATCATAATTTTCTGGAAAAATGGCAGTTTTATTAACTTTTTTGCTAATTGGGGATTCAAACTAAACCTACACAAATGTTTTTTCTTTTTTTTTATGATTAACTCTGTCAGAGGAAATTTGAAAATTGTCTTATAAACTGACCATACATTGAAAATAAAAATGTAATAGGGGATACCTTCAGCAATTATGTTAAAAAAATTCTCGTTATTAAGTATGCCAAGCGAGCCTTGTATATTGTTTTTGTTGCATATACTTTTACTACTTGTCCTACAGCGCGGTTTTTCAAAATATCAAACACTTTTTGAGATACAAATCATTTTAATTTTTCGGGGGTTGTTTCAACACCTCGCATTCTGAGACAGAGATTTGAAAAACCGTTTCTTATCGAACCCCTACACCTTAAAATCAACCTGTATGCCTAATCTAAACTTTCTATTAAAAAATAATAAAATATTTTTACTTTTAGAGGGTTGTTTCAAGCAGTTAGAATAAAAATTTTGCAAAATGTTGGCTTCGGTTATTTCACATCTTAAAAGCATTATGAATGTGCCAAGATTTAACATTCTAGTGTAAGAAACCCAACCAATTTTTAAATACTTTTGAGATAAAAAAATATTAAATTTTTAGGGAGTTGTTTCAACCCCCTAGAATTTGAGTTAAAAAAAAAACCTCCTTATTGCACCCATAAATCTGCAAGCCAAAATTCAGCTTTCTATTAAAAAGTTAAAATTATTTTTAATTTTAAAGTTGTTTCAACCCCCTGAAATAAAGATTTTGCAAAATTTTGCCTTTATGGCTTTTTTCAGACCCTAAAAACAATACGTAACCAAGATTTATTTAATATCGGGTAGTTTTCATGCCTATGCGATGAACATCTTAAATATTTAAAAAACAGTATGTCTCGATACATATAATATGTAAAACGATTTGAGCTGGGCCATGAACGAGTTTTCTTTTGAATTATAAGTTAAAGCAGAATGTGTTCCTTTGTTAACGTATTTGCAAAATTACCAATTCTATAAGGCAAACTAACCCAAACTAACCAATTTTTAAATACTTTTGAGATAAAAAAATATTAAATTTTTAGGGAGTTGTTTCAACGCCCTAGAATTTGAGTTAAAAAAAAAACCTCCTTATTGCACCCATAAATCTGCAAGCCAAAATTCAGCTTTCTATTAAAAAGTTAAAATTATTTTTAATTTTAAAGTTGTTTCAACCCCCTGAAATAAAGATTTTGCAAAATTTTGCCTTTATGGCTTTTTTCAGACCCTAAAAGCAATACGTAACCAAGATTTATTTAATATCGGGTAGTTTTCATGCCTATGCGATGAACATCTTAAATATTTAAAAAACAGTATGTCTCGATACATATAATATGTAAAACGATTTGAGCTGGGCCATGAACGAGTTTTCTTTTGAATTATAAGTTAAAGCAGAATGTGTTCCTTTGTTAACGTATTTGCAAACTTACCAATTCTATAAGGCAAACTAACCCAAACTAACCAATTTAGAATTTTGGCTAGAAATTATTGTACCAAACTTAGAACCTAAAACATTTTTCAGAGTAATATGATAAAATAAATTAGTTTTTAGTACACGATTTTTTGTAGTATTTTTTTTTATTTCAAAGGAATTCAGAAAGCTTTTTAACTCTGTTCAACAGATTATCGCTTAGGAAAAAAAGAGTAATTTGATTAGTTGAAAGCTAAGACGTCGCGCCATTTTGTAGAGAAAAGATGGCAAAGAAAATTAATTTTAACTTCGAATTATCTTTTTAAACAAAAAATAGCAGGAACAAATAAATTTTTTTTTTAAATCAGTCTTCCAACATTTTGAAGTCAAAGAAAAAGCTCAGATCTCTTTTAGAGACTCGGACCGTTGTCACAATTTATCCGATCGCGCTACGAAACAAAGTAATTCAATAACAATAACAATACAAGACTATGAAAAATTGTTTTCATTCATAATATCTTAATTTAGCAGTCACAACACTGTATTATATTTTCATGTACCACTAATTAAACACAAACACATTTGTGTATATCACATTCTAAAAGGCAATCATATTTTAATAAATACATCTGGAAATTATTCAATTTTGTTGCTGGTATATCGACAAAGTAGCGGCTACAGAACTGAGAAATAAAACGCCTTATTTATCGCAACGTTTATTTCACGTCTTATTCGAGGTCAATTAAACCAGGTGTAGACTTACCCCAACCCCCAACACATTCAGCCTCCTGGCGAAGTTTATTATATTGTTGGGAGAGGCTGGAAGTAATATATCCCTGCTAAACGTTGGGCGTTACATTATTGCAGCAGCAGGATAGGCATATAGTACGTGCTCTGCCGGTTCCTCATCTTCCATGCATAGCCGGCATCCTGCCCCATGCCAAGTATATGCATAGTCAATAATCTTTCCTGACAAACTTCCCCAATTTTCCCCACAGATCGACGAAATTCCAAAGTCGGCGGCACTTGACGACAACGGTCATAAAAATCTCCCCATCCGCAGGCTTTACGCGGTCTTTCACCCTCAGTCCCGTCACCGGGGGCAACAGGTAGCCCCGGCGGCGCCGCGGGGGCGTCCGCTGGTCTTCCCAGACGCCTATCGATCCGATTAAAAAAGGAACTTTAAACATAGGCAGCGTTTACACAGACATCCATGTAAAATAGTGAATCGAGTGATTATCTATCAAATTACTTTACAACAAACGTTCGCCAGGCATAATACTCAAAAACATCCATAATCACTGTATGAAAACCATCCTCTTTAATGATAATAATACCTTACTGAAACTAAACAGCATCTTACAATTTGCCTGCTCACTCTGAAAAAAATTTCTAAAGCCACTTTGATATAAGTACATACTTATTTCAATAATACTCTTGAAATTTGTAATTTCCATGACGTGTAAGTAACAAAAAACACGATTGAACTCCTTAAAAGACGCATGGAGGTTCTGGTATATATTGCATTATGATAGTCTCCAGTTTTTATGATGTTCTTATCTTCTGCCTTGTTGGGATTTCTAGCACTTTTCCGTTCCAACTTCTTTTTAATTTAGGCAATAAATAATGTATAAAACCAGTATCTATTGATGAAAGAATTAATGATATTGTACTTATAGTGTAAATAAACAACTTAAATAGGTGCATTAATATTGTATGTACTATTTGTAATTTCCATGACGTGTAACTAACAAAAAACAAGATTGAACTCCTTAAAAGACGCATGGAGGTTCTGTTAGATATTGCATTATGATAGAGTCTCCAGTTTTTATAATGTTCTTATCTTCTGCCTTGTTGGGATTTCTAGCACTTTTCCGTTCCAACTTCTTAACTTATTTTTAATTTAAGCAATAAATAATGTATAAAACCAATATCTATTGATAAAAGAATTAATGATATTGTACTTATAGTGTAACTAAACAATTTAAATAGGTGCATTAATATTGTATGTACTGACAACTGGTAATTGCACCTTTAATGGTCTCAACTTGGAAACACTAGAGCATAATCTAACGTTATCGCGAGAAACATCGATGAAAAGGAAAAAGTAATGACAATATAAACAAAAACATACAAAAACCACCTGGGGAAAAATTGCCCTATTGAAGGCATAATCGGACATATCACATCTATAAATATATATCTCTAAGTGCTAGAATAGGGTGGTCGACAAACAATCGGTAATGATATATTTCTAAATATTTTTTTTATAAATCTGTGCATTCTTAAACAAAATATTTCTTTATTTCCGAAAATATTCTGGAAATCTATGAAGCCCATAATACTTTTAAGACCTACGCAAATATATTGCCTTAAATATTTTATTGCTTTGCGTGATACGTTTCAATAAAAACGGATAGGAAACTAAGTCCCTTCAGTTGTAACGTGACTAAGTGGCCTTTCCAAGGGTTCACAACGTTTGAATTATTAAATTTGGAAGGGTTATAAAATGAGCAGTTTCATGGAAATAGAGCTAACTTCGAAATAGAACGGTTCCTCTGTCTAGGTTTTATGACTTCTTTGTTATGAAATAATGTATATATGACTATAACTAGAGAGGAAACAAATTATACGGGTGACCCATATGTTTTTCCTAGAAAGATTGGTATTGAATGATTCATCTTTACAACGCGGAACGATAGCATTTATATTACATTTCAAAAGAAGCCATTTTACTTTGACTTTCAAACTTGAGTCGATTATTTCTTAGCATTAAACATGTACAAATAAATATTATTTTCGCATTAAAATCGAATAAGAGAATAATATGTAACATTGCCTTTTATAATAATAAAAATTGATCATATCGGTAGCAATTAAATTACAAATACAGTGTGGGAAACTACCAACAATGATTTACCTCTTTAGGACGTTAGTTGTTTAGTTACAGACACTAAAATGATATCTCGCCAATTAACTTTCAAACTTGAGTTGATTATTCTCTTAGCATTAAACATGTACAAATATAATAATATTATTTTCGTATTAAGAAGATTGAATAAGAGCATGCATAGAACATTGTCTCTTTTATAATAATAAAAATTGTACATTTACCGATATGTACAATTTTTATTATTATAAAAGAGACAATGTTCTATGCATGCTCTTATTCAATCTTCTTAATACGAAAATAATATTATTATATTTGTACATGTTTAATGCTAAGAGAATAATCAACTCAAGTTTGAAAGTTAATTGGCGAGATATCATTTTAGTGTCTGTAACTAAACAACTAACGTCCTAAAGAGGTAAATCATTGTTGGTAGTTTCCCACACTGTATTTGTAATTTAATTGCTACCGATATGATCAATTTTTATTATTATAAAAGGCAATGTTACATATTATTCTCTTCTTCTCAACAATGTTACCTTTTTAGGGACGTTAATTGTTTAGATACAGACACTATACTGGTACCTAACCAGCTGATGTCAAAAGACATTCTACAAGATCAGTTAGAAAAATTGTCAGCTTGTTAATTAAGAAAGAATGGAACAGTTGAGGATAAATTCGATACCAACGCTCACATCGTTTTTAATTTTACATTTTATTTTAATTGAAATTAATGTCATGAGGGTAGGTAATGTGACATGATAGAAAATTATTTTAAATGACATAATGTCCTATTGATGATTCAATATTTGATACTTTGATACCTTCGGAAAATTCTAAACACATATGATATAGCATACTCTATAATTATATTGAATTGTTTTAAAAATATTCATGTTTCAAAATAGAGATTTTCCAGGTTTTCACATGTAATGTCCAGAAGAAATAAAAGCCCATCCGGTTTGATCGAACGTTAACATCCTTAAATAATAAAAACATATTTTGGACTTTCACTGCCTATATTTTTAGTACCAGCGTTTCGATTGACTTATATCTTCAATCATCATCATTTGATAACGATTGAAGGTACAAGACAATCGAAACGTTCTGATTAAAAAAAATCAATCGAAGCTCCAAATATTTCTTTTATTGAAATCACACCTTCAAACATCACGAAATATGGTATAAAAACTGAGATAGGATAGTGCATATGATTATTTTGTCGATATTCCGAAAATGATAATTGAATACGGTATGCTAAAACATCAATAAAATTGTGTTTAAGAGATTCTCCTACATTTCAACCATCGGATTAAAAAACAGGGTGTTCTATTTGAAGAATTTTTCTATAAGATCATATCTTTTTCGGTGAAAAATATACCTAATTTATATTGAATTTCATTTATGGAACATATTCGACTGCGATCTTCCCTCAATAAGCAGAAATTTCAGATGCAACGGGAATGTCCATAATTAATATTTTCCCAGACTAAATGGATATACGAAAACAAGTATTATGTATAAAATTGAACGAACATGACGAATATATAGTTAACTACTGCTTCAAACGGATATTAGTTGAAACAATTTTCTAAAGGTATGATCATTAAAGAAGAAATTAGCTCTGCGTCTTTATCAGAAAATATATCCACCGCACCAGGACTCATTTGTCAAATGATGATGTATATGACCGATTAAAACAAAATTAACGCAAATGTTGATCCAAACAGAAAAGGAAGTGGATGTTTAAATGAAATATTGATTGTAAATGACAGAGGTTCAAATGAGATAATCAATCAATTTCGAGACCAATGGAAGTATTGATTTATTTGCGAGGCGTAGAATTCTATGTTCAAATATATTATTTAATCAAAACTGAGATACCATTACTGCCACAACATTAATACAAGCTAAAAAATACCCATTGGCATTAATTTAATCTAGGAACTGACAAATGATATATGTATCCTATCAGCTAATAGAAAATTCGCATTTAACTTTGTGCAAGTGAAAATATCCGGTCAGCCAAAAATTAGTACCATGTAACATATTTAAGAGCCATCGTCGATTCCTTTAACTTTCTTGTCACATAGCCCTTGGCAATAAAGCAAGAAACCGATATTTTTAATGCGAAGTAGGTCAGGTAGGCAGGCAAAGTCATTATCGATGACATTAATTATTCGGGAAAATTTTTAAAAACATTAGAAAACTAACTTCATCTTTACATATGTTTCAGGAATGTTTCACTTGAAATTAAACAAATAAGGCTATATCTAAAGCTTAATTAAAGATATTATAATTATTACAGCCTTTATTTTTTTTATCAATAAGTTTCAGGACCAGCGCTTCTGTCATTTTAACAATGCGCATTCCATTATACAAATATGAAGTGTATAAACTATTAGCAAATTGACTGATATATGTTTTTTTATAATGTTCCATGAAACTTACTAAAAATTAATCATACCATCATTACCATCGGATTGTTACACCCTGACTCGACGACCTTGGTCAGGCTTAGCTTATCATCATTTTTAAGTGGGTGTTGCCCAATTCTGTGTAGACGGCTCGTTGAAGTGCGCTAATGGTTGTGTAAGCGATTGGGAAGGGGTAGATTTTCTGTGATAGGGTCATTTCACATCAAACCATCGATTTTGATAATATTTGGTACCCACGTTCTACCCATGTAATAAATGAAAAATCCAACATTTGAAATTTTTCTGATAAGTAGTTGTTAATTGATTTTTGAAAACCAAAAAAGTGACCATTTTCCCTAAAAATATATATTAAGAGAAATCTAGATATCTTAAGAACTACTTACACTAGAGCAGTGAGCTATACCTCACTTAAAAGGTCTTGAAAATATCTTTCAAATGAGATCACTCAATATAGGTGTTTAAAAAAAAATTATTTTTGTAAAAAAAATCAAAAAAGTATGCTTTTTTTTAAATTATATTTTTGTCAATATTTTAGCAAGATATTCGCCAAATTTCAGGATGGAGAAATGATGGGTTCATAGGGAAAAAACTATTAACAATTTGAAAACATTGCAAAAATTACAAAAGTGTTTTTTAAAATTTTAAACACCATTTTTTATAGGTTACCGAGGTGTTTACAAAGTTTGGTTGATTGTTAACTTCCTTTGATGCTTTTGAAGTAAAGCCTAAACAAAAACCTAACCATGCTACCACCCATCGTCCTCCGGATCCCCGCTACTCACCCAACAAGACCAAAAATTTCGATGTTTGCTATTTTTTCAAGCAGAAACTTGTCAAAACATGCTGACACCCGCGCATCTAATTTGATAAGTATCCTTCTACCTTGTTGAAATTCCTACTTAAGAGGCGCGCCTTAACCATCCCATCCCCACCTAGAAAAAAAAATCAACAAGACCATAAGTTTCAATATTTGCTATTTTTTTAAGCAGAAACTTGCTGACACTCGCGCAACTCCCCCACCCCCCCCCTATCCTCCCTTTCGCCCTTGGTTGAGTTTTCTGCATGAAAATACCTGCAGTTCTCAGACACTGCAGTTCTATTGAATTTTTCTCTTTCTCCCTTCTAATTTTTATGCCACGCCCTGCTTTATGCTTATTGGTGAAATTAAAACATTTGTTTGAACTTGTGTGAACTGATTTTATTACACCATATAAGTTTATTTCTTCAAATTTCAACACGTTTAAAAAGGGCTCAAAATCAACCACTAGATCGGTCTAAAATTTTTGTTACCAAGTGTTCGCAAAGTGGGGAAACATTCTGGAAAACTAAGAAATGTGTTCTTATGTTGGCATTAAACTGGGAATGAAAATTTGTGATGGGTGTGGAATTAAACTTACAAAACTATTATAAAATTCTGCATCGCCTGAAGCGGATTAAGTAAAAAGAGACTTTTCTATTTTTATAAAAATTAAAAATCCCCCACTTTTTAGTTATTTTAATTTTTGTCAAGAAATTTACTTTAAAATATCCGGTAGATAGTTTATTAGTCTCCCATACCTATACCATTGACTATTAAATCATGAAAATTTGACTTTTCCTAATTTTAACAAAAATTAGTTAGGCGTTGTTTGTGTTACATTTATCAAAATAAATACCATTTTTTGCTTGTCTTTTAGTGATATTATTTTGTTTTCACCTTTATCCCATTACTTCTCCA
>MU184367.1:52970-91411 GCA_016904865.1 Pissodes strobi | reverse complement strand
AAGGGGTTTTCATTCATCTGTCCTAAACCTGCAAAAAAGACCTACCAGAAGCTTTTATGTTGACATCTAATTCTACGACCTCTAAACGGGTTCTATGTTCTAAATACACACATGCAAAGAACAATATTTCCGAGAAATGAGGTTACAAAAAAATGATATTTCGATAATTCCGGAAATTGCAATGTGGAACAGGTTTGTTTCATAATTTTCCCTGTATAGCCTCTAGCTGATTACAACCCTAAGTCAAAGAAACAAAACACCAACAACCTTTGGGAAAGCGTAAAAGCAATTTTTTTAAGGGATTATCCCATGTAACCATGCCAACCTATTATTGTGGAAGGGCCAACATCTGCCCTGCGATCGTAGATCTTTAGTACGTGAGTGTAGTGAGGCTACGACTGCCACGCTGAAACTCGCGACACGCAACCATTTCTCACTAAAGAATTAGGTTATAACTACTCGAGAAATGTAATTTTGAAAATAAATTCTTAGTTTATCTTATGAATGTTGGAGCATCGTCCATGGATATTTCTGTGAGTCGACACTCCTGTTAAGACCATCTGGTTCATGAATGAAAACGGCTCTCTGATCGAGTTGCTACTTGCGTCGGGAACAGGAAAATATTACGGAAAACTATGCTGCAAACCCTTTAATTGCCGAGCAAGAGTGGTCCGTTCAACCAGAATCAAACGTGTATTGTTTGAGTTTGCATATATGATTTAAGTTAAGTGAAACTTGAGAAAAGCCTTGAATTGAAATAACATTACATTCCGTCAAGCCACCCTGGACGCTATTAACAGAGTTCTGCAAACCATAGCTAAAAATCACTTCAGTTAAGTAATAAAAGTATTGACGCGGGTTAAAACAATCAAAAAGTAAGATTATAGAGGAAGATACGATGCCTACATAATGCAAGGAGACTTCGGAGAATGTCGAAGCGTTCTCTAAACCAAAGTCAGTACTGATGATATGGTCATTATTATTGATGACCGTCAGCGGTCGTACAGGAACTCAGAGTCAACCCAGACAAGACCGAATAGGCTGGGAGATACTCTTCCGGTCATTAACTTGCTCTGCCGGCCTTTGAGCTAAAAGAATCAACTAAGTATCTCGAAGTAATATTGAACTGTAAGTTGACCTTGAAGGCCAAGGTTAGCAGCTGCATTAACAAGGAGGGTGATGCTCTTTGGGCGTGTAAAAGAGCCTTTGTAAATACGTGGGACCTACAGCCGAGGATCCGTTACTGGATTTACACGGCTGTAGCTTGCCCTATTATCATCTACGGGTCCATCGTATGGTGGACTGATACGCAAATGGCCATATATAGGGCTCAGCTGGACAGAATTTGGAGATTGGCTTGTGTGGGAATTATTAATGATGGACAACTCCTGAAATTTATTTTTTGTTCCGAATATTACGGAAATATTGCGATTATTTCTGAATTTAACGGGAACATTAAACTTTATTGCAAATAAATTTATTTGTTGAATTCTGAGCTTTTTGGCACTGAAAAATCACATATTGTTAGTCATTCAGCATCCGTATTTTCTTTTAGATATTTTGTTTGTCATTTGTATATGTAGAGCGATGGCAGGTTAGGCCCATAGTAAAAATATTCAATAAACCACACCGTCCACACCACGTTATTCTGTTTTATTGTTTTATATCTTAACAAAAATAAAATGATAATTTCGAAAACAAGATAAAATCTAAATTCTTAAAAAATAATAAATACAGAATACAGGAAACTAAATTTTAAAATATTTTTTGTTCCCTCAAACTTCTTCATCGGAAGAGTTGTCCTCTCCAATACCAATAGTAGAACCAGTGTATTAAGAGGTTTGAGGTTGAGTCTGAGGTTGTTGTTGATATGTTTCTTTCCGATCCTTTCGATATATCGAATGTATCAATATTTTAAATTAACATCTTATGATACAATTATATTTTTAAATTTTATAATAGTCTTTGGTATTAGTGAAAAGGAGAAATGCGAATAATCGCCGTCGAATCTTCGGAATGTTTCATGAAATATTCGGCGACTATTCGGAATATTCTCAGACTTGTGGCGAATATTTCAGTAATTTATGAATTATTCGGAATAATCCACTTGAAATATTCGCTACTCACATCACTAGGAATTATAGATGCTATGAGGACGGCACCCACCAGGGCTCTTGACAGACGGACTGGTATGCGGCCTCTTCACCTATTACTGGAATATGAGGTCCTGAGGTCTGCATACAGACTGAAAAGTCGCGGCCACCTAAGGAACAATAATAGTCCGAGGGGAAATATCAAAGTCTGGAGGGGGACGGCTGATGAATGTCCGTAATTCTTAATGAGAGCGAACAATATACTGCTCACCTTCAGATCAAGCAGATCCCTCAAATTTCACATACTCAATAGGTGGCTGGGGGCGGATCGCAGCCCACGTTCAGTTAATGGATCGTCTAATACACGAATAGTTCCAAAACGGATGGTGGCACTGGGGTGGGTGTGTATAGAGAAACCATGAGATCGAGACTTGCTTTTGTCTTTGGGACTTGTGTAATCGTGTTCCAGACCGAAGGGTATGCGATCCTTAAATGCGGGTATGAGAACACATCAAGAGCCTTCAGAGCTCGGATAGCAGAACAGCTCTGTCGGGTCTTGAGTCTGATAGAATCAACTTTGCGCTAGTGTCCGAGTGCAGGGATGTCTTGGGAGCCCTGGCCGTGCATAATAGGGTCAGTTTGGTTTGGGTTCCGGGACGCTCGAATGTCCCGGGGAGCGTGGAGGCTGATCGTTTGGCACGGCGGGGTTCCGCGTGTGTAGTACGGCCGCCGCCATCCTAAGGAACATAATGATGTATCTGAAAGAGGAGGAACCGCCCACTCATGTTTTCGCAAAGTGCCCGACGTTGATTCGGATAAGAGAAGTGCACTTTGGGAGCTACATGCTGATCCCGGAGGACATAAGAAAAGATCCAGCTGAGGAAGCTGCGTGCCTTCGCAAGACAGGCCGGGCTTTCTGGCTGAATTGGTGTGAGAGCGGGCCTACAACGGGCTCAGACTGGCGGCTTACGTGGAAAGGATTTCCCACCCGTATGACAATATCATCATCAAGCCAAGTCAGGAGAGAATCGCATGTAAACAAACATAATCAGCATTATGCAAAATATTATCAATGTAAGTAAATTCGCAAAATGAGTAATTCTATGTTCAAAAATAAGGAAAAAGAGACTCTTCGATGTCCCAAGTGGAAATATCCCCCGTAGTTAGCCTAATTGTGGAATCTGAAAACATTTTATTTAGAAGAATCTGTAACCTGGACAGAAATATTCCCAGCTTTTCAAACTCTATAAATTTATTGGAATAAAAGAAAGCACGCTTTTAAAATTTAAAACCTATAAACCATTAATATATTGGCAGCCAAATATATAGATCATGAATCATTGCTAATTTGTTGTGTTTTAAAGAGCTACGGTCGATTAGTCACAAAATTAAATGACGGCCACATATTAATCAATTCGATAAAACGCCTGAATAAATTTTAGATCAGAATTTATTGTTAGTCATATTGATACGAGATTATTGGTAACATTTTAAATATGTTTTTTTCATGGAATACTAAGTTCAATTTGAATATAATTGGAAACTGCATTAAAACTGATGTTCGATTTGAGTTTCAAGGTCTACCCAGTTTTTCTTGAATTGTACATGAATACAGTGCCATTAAAACGAGGTTCGTACTGAATCACGACACTGGCACTGTCAAATGATTTGTTTTACCAAACATGTTAGGAGAAACAATATATGAAATGACACTTTTGTTTGAATAAATCATTTTTAGATAGTACTAACGTGAGCAAAACTTATAAAACCAAAACAATAAAAAGTATGGGTCTTGGAACCTTATATTTGATCTGGTGCGTTTTAGATATAGGGAATATATCAAAAAACCAGGAAGCCTTCCTGAGTGTTAATTAGGTATTTAAAATAAGAAATCCGCACTGCCAAATCAGTAAGGAGGTTAGGTAGGGTTCCATAAAAATCACTAGGAATTTCGTCTTCAACCTAGCAGCCAGTTTCAGATAAAGTTCGAGCTACAAGATTATCAGTGCATGGGTTTGGCTGAATTAAAAATAATTAAATGGCATTATATAGTTTGCTAAGTTAATCTAGCCAAAATTAAATCTCAACTTGCTTTTGATTCATTTTCGCCACTTTCAACAATGAACTTGAAAAATAAATTTGCTAGCAATAAATTACCAGAACTAAGCCAAAAGGAAGAAACCCAAAAGAACTAGATATAAATGCATTAAGATGTTTAAAATGAAAAAAAATCTATTGATCAAGAAATTCGAACCCTCCAAACTTCAGATTAATTTTAACAGTAAAAGCTCGAATTCAAAATGCAAATAATCTTTTCAGCGTTTAATGCACGAATGTGAATATAACTTTTTTAAGACACCTTATAAGGATGTATGATACAGAATATGCACTGAGAAGCGCCTCTTTTCTATATGGCGGGTAGAGTATGTAGATAAAAACCAAATATATTTAGCATATTTTGTTTTTATTGCAATAATTATTAAATACGGCTAAATAAAATTTAATTAATCGAATAGTTGCATTTTTTGGTAAACAATATCAATAAAATATAAAACATAATTTAAGTAAGTGATAACAATAACTTTCGGGGGAATTAAAGTAAATTATTTGAAGAATTCACACACTTCAAAGTCTGAATGAGCAATGCAAAGAATGCTATTTTTATTCGAAAACGGCAGTTGCATTTATCGCTTATTAGACATTTAATTTCCCTGTTCCATTTGTGGATGTCAAACACTCAAAACCAGAGAGTTTCCAAACAAACTTCTTCTAGAAATGAAGAAAGTTACAAACGCGGCACATCTAGCCAGCTTGCGCTTCGAGGATCGGAGGTAGCAGTACTACCACGGTATAAATAAGTATACGGTAGGTTCACTGGAGACAAATTTCCAATTTTGCCGACAGCGTTTGGCGACGCGACGGGGCGAATCCGGATCAATCTAGTTCGTGGCCACTGGTGGCCACCGAGGCCCCGCTACGAGGGACAGAGTGTGCAAACGTCCTGAGATTGTGTACTTTCGCGTCGCGTTGTCTTAAAATAACCGAGGAAAGCGCATCAGCGACTATTTTTTGAATCTCTCCCCACAGACTGCTCGCTGCTGCAGATAGAGTATTTTTTACCGTGCTGCAGCTTTTGCGTTTCATGCAAAAGATCAAACGATTTTTGCTGAGTGGGTCTACTCGATATTATTTGTACTCTGGTATTACTATCGCTGGGCTCCAAAAACTTATATCTGCATAAATAGAACTCTATCACAGACTTGATTTAAACGCTATTTTGTTTGTAGCCATGATTTGCAAAAACTCCATAGTTTATGAATTTTAGATCTTAAATGTTTTGAGATTTAAAAGAGTTCTGTTAAAACTAGTTCAAAAACACGATCATAATTTAGCATTAACTATGCCTATCTCCTAACCCATGGCACATAGAATCATGCTGTTTTGATTCAATCTTGCTTGGAACTATCAAATTTTCAATAAGATCTCCCCTCCCACGTATGCATCTGGAACTCTCACCCACAATTTCATACTAGCTTTATCATATCTTATTAATTTTTAACGCAAATATAAAAAAATCACTATTAAATGGCACTAACTACACAAAACAAATAGTGCGAAATTCATAACTTTTATAATAAATATCTGCCATTGAATATATCATACTAATTGCTGAAATTATCAACTGCTATTTAGAAAAAAGAACCGAATTGGAATTCAATTATCTTTAAAAATGTAAAAGAAAGATGATTTAAAATAATTGAAAAACGAGTGTGCTTATGGACCTTTTGAATTACACACACCACTTTTAAACTTTAATTTATCGAGAAATGATCATCCAAAATTAAAATGCAGGTCGCGTTGAAAAGGTAATTGACTTTCTAAATTACATAAGTTAAATGACACTCCCTGTCATAAGCTCAAGATTATTTTCAAACAAATAGGTAATTTTGATGAATACTAAGCCTTTTATACAAAGCCAAAGTGACAAACTTATTTAATTCTGCGATTAAATATCTATTTTGATAGCGAGAAAACAACGAATTCTTGACATTGCTTATGATATTAAATTTAATTTCCAAGTCTTGGTTTTTGTGGATTACGATCTGCTAATCAACGATATTCGGAGAACAAAACAAGACCTATGAATGATTTTGAGCGACACACATTTAAGGAACATATTTTAGAATAACAGATGTTGAGATAGCATTTAATAAAACTTCTAAAGCGTTTTTTTCTACCAGCAATTAAGGCTGATAAAAAAGGGGCTGAAATGTTGTCAATTGACAGCGTGAGGCACAACCAAAATTACTAGTAGTCACTGGAATGGCAATGGAAAGTTTTTCTATGTATATAAGTTGGAAAAATATTAAGCAATCTTCTCCTTTATTTCTTATAACACGAACTATTAATGCATTGCCGAATGTTCTAAAATGTATTTCAAAACCGCATATAGAAATATAATATAATATATTTAGCCAGCCCTATCCACTTTCGTTTTATGAAGGGAAAATACTGGAATATTAATAGATAGATAGATAGATTAATAAAAACAAAATAAACATGGAAAGAATATAACTTACCACACCACCGCCAACAGAATGAACCAAAATGGATTTTCCCTGAGTAAGTGCTCCGATCTCAAACAGCAGAATGTAGGCGACGGCATAGTTCATTGTTATGGTGACAGCATCTAAGTAGGAAAGTCCTTTAGGCAGTTTGTAGACATATTTGGCAGGAACCGCTACCAATTCGGCCCAGGCCCTATATTCTGGCAGTGCGACTACTTGATCTCCAATCTAAAAAATTCAAAACAATTAATAATAGAGGTACAGCAGTTCTTTACTTTTTTGGGCAGAGAGAATCTCACATCTTTTCACTACAACAATTTCTATAAAAACATATTATATACATCTCAAAAAATATAATCCCCACTTGGGAAGCAAAATTTTCCGTTCAAGGATAGAATATTTTTCCACCAAATTGTTATTCACATATCGGTTGCATTTTTTGTTTTATAAATATTGCTAATAAAAAACATGTATGTATAAATATTATGGTTATTTGAACTCTTTTGAATTGTTTTCATGCGACAATTGAAACTTTAAAGGCATCAATGTTTTTACGAAATAAAATTAGAACTTGTATTTAATGTGGTGGGGGATACTGTTCTACTGTCAATGGAATATATTTGAGATGTCTTAATTTTAATATCCAAATTAAATCCCATTCTTTTTTTATTTCAATAAAAAAAACTATTTTCATCGAGAAGTAAACCATAAGGTGTAATTGGATTTTTTTTCTCCACCAGTAAAAGCAGTAGCTTTACAAACCATTATTGCAAAGGCCCTCTTTAGTTAGATTGATGTTGTAAATTCTAATGTAAATACAGTAAAAGAATTCCGTTTCTACATAGAAATTCGAATAACCGACACTAGGCACTAGGCCTTCGTAGCTTATTCTGTGTATACCCTATAAATGCTTACTACAAACACCAAGCAGGCCTTCAAACATTGATATAAAGTATAAATTGAAATTTTAAAAGTAATTATTAATACGAGGCATAATATGTTAAGCAAAGTCCATATAAACTTATCACTTTTTATTATAAGCTTTGTATTGTGTCTTGAATTTGTAACAAGACGTTGTCCGAACGCATATACGTAAACTGCAGACGCGATAGGACCTCGCCATAGGGCGACTGTAATATAAATGTTAGATATAATACCTCCGTTACGTTTCGTCCTCAAACACATCTCCAATAAATGACATGTTGAGGATTGGTAATAGTGTCTTAAATAGGTTAGGGAAAGCAGACATTTTTAATGTGAAAATAAGTGAAATTAAGAGATTGCTCGAGCGTCAGGACTTTGTTTAGAGTATAATGCAACACATGGTTTTCCTTGCAACTTAGTTTAATTTAGTATTTTATTTTGCTTCCCTTATTTTTTTTCTGGTTATTTCTCTTTATAGTTAGCACACTTATTATTTTGTAGTTTGTGTGTAATTACTATCAGTTGTAGTGTTTGTAAAGTTTGCATAATAAATAAATACATAAATTAATTAATTTTTATTGTATAATTATAATATACGAAATATACCAGATAAAACTGAAAAAGTGTATACATACAAATTCACGGAAAATATACCAAAGAAAATTTATAATAACCCAACGAACTAACGCAATTCCAAAAATTTTCAACTTGAAACGTACTTTTTCCTACATTGGCATCAATTAAAGCACTGTATAATGTTACGGTGCTAAAGGAAGGAAATCTGGAACATCTAAAACAACTATCTTATTAAAACTAAGATGTTTAGCATTTACTTTAAATTTGTGCTATCAATTACTACCTGAAGTTTGGCATTTTAAAATTACGATGTAAAAACATCAAGATTTCCCCTTTGTCTCTTGTCAGCACTTAATCTGCTTTAATTATTATATTACCCAACTCACTAAAAAGTTGTTCGGCTCACATGGTACACTGCCAGCCGGCCATCTACATAATTACGTATATGCAGCAGGCGTTGAATGATAGTTTAAGGCAGCTTTGCATATGCTTGGATATATGTTTTTCTACGACTGCCCTGAAAATAGACAAAAACGCACTAACAACTGCTCTTGAAAACTGGACATTTCAAACATAGTGTGAAAAGTATACTTTGCACACGGCGTGTGCAAAATATACTTTTCACACGCTTATTCGGGTATTTAGATTAAAGGGCTCCGTCTCCGTTTTAGAGCTTCGCCCTCAAAGGTCACATTACCAGATCTCTAAAAAAGGGGGCCCAATTATAGGGCTTCACCCCCCGGGAGCCCCTTTTTGCAAAACTGTAGAAAATGGAACTCTTATACCAGGGGCCCCCTTTTAAGACTTGGGGCCCCATTTTAGGGCTTCGCCCCCGGGGGCTCTATTGCTAAATCTGTAAAAATGGGACTCCCGAACCATAGGCCCCATTCTAGGGTTTCGCCCCCCTGGGGCCCCATTTTAGGGCTTCGCCCTCGGAGCCTCTTTTTCAAAATATTTGGAAAATAGGGACCCCACTCCGGTGGCCCCATTTTAGGACTGTGCCCCTAGTTATAGTTTAGCGAGAATCTCTTACTCACGTAGCTTCTTTCATTAGGAATAACATTTTCTGATAAATCAATAATAGAAATGTTTCCCATATAACACGTAATTTTCTACCACACTCCCAGTGGGGCACCCTGTATGTGGCAGTTGTTGAAAAAGTATAGTGTGCCACACGTGCTGAAAAGACTTTTTACACTCATGAGACTTTATGACACTCGCTTACAGCTCGTGTCACCAAACTGTCTCATTCGTGTGAAAAGTCTTATTTTCAGCACTTGTTGCACAATATACTATTTTCGATTTGCCATCACCCAAAAGGGAATTTGTTTTTCACATTCTTGGAGACGCTAACTATAATAATATAGTTTGTTAGTTTGATGTCTTGCTACTCTTGCTTTTCGAATCGGAAGAAAACTTTGGATTACTTTGGGTTAAAAAAGTAGACTTTATTAGATGACATGGCCGCATTTTATTAATTTATAATCCAAACTTATTATGGGTATTCAACAATAAAGAAAATATGTATTTCAACCAATAAGATAATATATCGTTACGTAAATATCGGCCGATGTATCGTATCATCAAAAAAGTAACAACAGTCGACCTTATGTTGCTTCTTCGGCGCAGCAGCTGGAAAGAAGCCAACTATGAAGGAAAATTTTCAACGCGATTTTTGTGAAATATACTGCATTGCATCCAGACATTTCCCGTCGTAAAACATTGTATTCCTATTTATAAGAAACGATTAAAAATTCCGCAATTTTTCTGAGAGGATTGGAAGATGTGACTTCCAATCCTCATTTCTGACGCCCTCGTTTAAATATTAAAATTTTTACGTTCAAAATTCGTTTCAGTGTAGTAAATTTATCAAAGTACTTAAATTTAATGTATTTCTCTTAAAGGGATGTATCTCCCTTACATAGCGTTTGATCTTCTTTTTATAGTACGTTCTTATGTAAAAATATTTCCCATTAATTTCGCTACCTTACTTCCGAGTACAATCCACCAGTATCGACGAATGCTGTTCCGAGTCGCTCTAAGGATGACTCCGTTTGGAGCGCCCTCTTGGCAGATGTGGCATATATTCTTTTTTGTGGGAATTGATGAGCCCTTCTCGTCTGGGCACTCAAGGTGAGCAGACCAGTTTGAGTATCTAAAATTATCGTTATTTTTGACCATCACGGCTAGATACCGCCCGATTGTGTCGTTGAATTAATTTGCAAATGAGCTAGTAGGTGTATTTTCTGAAATTGTCGGTCATATTACTTAAAAACGATGTGTGACGAATAGTGGGTTACCCCTCCTATAAAAAAAGGTTTGCTGCATGTTAGTGTGTCTATATTGAATGGCTAAAATTATTTATAATTTAACTAGGGTCTTTCTGTGGGACAGAATTTCCTCCCTTGGGGCTGAACGTCCATCAGCGACCTTTTCTGTGTCGACCTAGACAGTTCCCGGTTCCATTTAGCCGGATAGAGGCCTTTTGTCGATGTAATACGACCACATTGGTGGAGACGCAGATTCGCAGGAAACGCCGGTAGATTCCATGCCTGCAAATCTACTAGATACAAGTAGGATGTACCTTTTTTTAATTAATGATCTTTTATTATCCCTATTATAGTTATTTACCGTTCGGTTGAATATGCCGTTAAACGACTGTAGGTCGTCTGTTTACATATATCGTAACTATTACCGTTATTTATAATTTTGATTAATGCACTTACTGTAACGCCTCTTTCAGACGATACGGATTTTAGCCGGTCCGGTTAATTGGTTTTATCGTGTAGTCCAGTAGTGCATTAAACTAATTGTCACAAGGTTTTAATGCACCACTCACGTTAAAACGAATAAAACCGGACCGGCTAAAATCCGTATCGTCTGAAAGAGACCTTAAACGACTATAGGTCGTTTGATTTCTATATCGTATATATTAACGTTATTTCACGTTTTTGTTTACTGCTTACCATTTTTGCTTATCGAACTTACCGATAATCAGGTTATCTATTATCGTGTATCATACTTATTTCTGTCTCTTCTCATAATTGCTTTAGAGATGCTTGTTTTCTTCATTATCCTATCTGATAAATGAGCTCATTTCGTTTTCACCCGTAGACACTTACTGGCTATATATTACATATTTACTTCCCAGGTTATTTTATTGATTTAGTATATTTTTAAATGGTCTAATAATATTATCGCTGCCATGGGATTGATTTAGAATAAAGTTAGTTTAGTAAAATATTTCCTATTTATAGTGTTTCTTGATTGACTGCATATAGTCAATTACCATCTTATTTGGCATTGATTTAATATCTGACAATCAAGATAAAATACATTATAGAGAATCTTCTCATTGGTTTATGGGCGATACCATAACCTCAAATTAATTTGAGATAGAATAATTGTCTTTGGAGTCTATGTGAAAGTTGTTAATATTTAAATAAACAGTTTAATTAGAATCTAGATATTTATTTTGGTAAGCTAACCGTCAATTTTCACGATATTCTTATCTAGGGTATGTTTCCAAATTTTACTGCTCCGATTTCAATGTGGAAAATCATTGATATATTCCTAGTTAAAAATTTAGTGGTGCCTTCAACTAACTGACAAGTCATGGATCCACACCTTCAATTAAAATTAAAACCGCTGAACCTGGCATATGAACCGTTTGTTATGCAATTAACAAACAGTGTTACACCGTGGGTTACCCTACAAATTGTCATATAAATTATAAAGAGTAAGCCAAAGACCAATTGAATAAGAAGTATAAAGCCAAATTTCCTATGCATAATCATAGACATATTATATTCCTTATTAAAGTTAAATTATAGGAGTTTTAATTCACAAAATAAAACTTTAATATTAATAAACTGCATTATAAAAAAAAAAATACGAGGTAACGTTAATCCGCCTTTCAGCTTGGAATTCTGCATCTCCACTTGACTTCACCACTTAACAGGTTATCCGCATAATTAAATTTAAAATTATTTACAATTAAACACACTTTTCCGCGTTTAGAGACGCTCTTTTGGAGCTTTACGCTTTCCATGTCTGTTAATCGTTCGGTAAATGAAATGCAACCCTCAAGTAGCAGATCGACACTAGGTTAATTACCCACCCCATCAGCCTAAACAGTGCCTTTTTTATGACATGAGCGCAATTCAAATTACGGTCTATTTTACCTGCTTTATCCTCGGACAAAAGTGTATATTTGATATTTAAGACACCGGACGAAAGTGCATCACATAATTTATGCAAAAAGGGATAGCGGACGAAAGTATAGATTCCCAAATAAAACAACCAGTTCCCTTCGCATTTATTAGGGATGGAACGGACGTCCGGTTGAGGTACCAAATCCGGGCGTCCGGTTGGACCGAATTTTGATCCAATTCGACCGCATTTTTTTTTAAATTATGCATTTATTCGACATAATCAGATAAAATAAAACACAAGTAGCGCGTTTATTATAATAATAATATGTTTTATGTAACCAAAATCATTAAAAATAAATACAATAAAAAAAATTAAATAAAAACAAATACGTATGTGTAAATAAAAATAAGTTATATAGTATATTGAGTTCCATCTTATTGGGACAGATTTATCTTAATCTTTTAAAAGATTCAATTATATATGTCTGGAATAATATTAGCCCGAAAAAGTTACGAGATGGTATTTTATATTATGGAGAAACTGATTCAAATACTCGGCAAAATGGGGTATGACTGATTATCCAAACAAACAATTTCTCCCAACTTGTAATGAATACGACGTATTCTAACATTACTGTTTTTATTTTTGTTGCGAAATGACGGCGATGCATATTATACTCGCTTGGATGGCTTGTTTTTGAAATGTCTGAGTAGCGGGGAAGTTGAGGCAGATTTCCCTTCACTTCCGCGCGAAAACACATATTCACAAATCTTACAGTTTGTAAAAGACTTATTTATTTTCATCACAAATTACGAAAAAAGTTCAAACTTTATTTGGATTAAATGACATAATTGCAACCCAAATGAACGACACGACGAACAGGCACAATTCAAGCGTAAACGAACATCTAAATATTTGCTATGTCCCGGCATTCGGGGATTCACAGAAACAAGCGTGAAAACTCGGAAAATTCTGAAAGCCTGACGGTGGGGCGTTTTGTGGCCTTCTTTCATGTATATGCTTCTACATGGGCTCAATTTCAGGATCGTAACAATTCAGTTGCCCTGGTACAATTTATTTACATAATATACCACGAACATCTAAATATTTGCTATGTCCCGGCATTCGGGGATTCACAGAAACAAGTGTGAATACTCGCACTTCACTCGGTCGATGACAGCGCCATAAACCTGGTTTAGTGTTTATTTTTTTTCGGTTTTTAATCTACTTGCATTTGCATATTTTTCTAATTTGTCTTAAAAAAATAAAGTGCAACTATTGAAAACTTACAGCTTTGTAAAACGTTGTACAAGTACCAGGAAATAGTCTAAGAAAGGTATTATTGCTTAAACAATTATAGGGTTTTAAAAGGAGAAGTGCATTTTAAAAAATGGGGAAAATAATTGAATTCAAGGGTCCGGCCGGACTTCCGGGGTCCGGTCCGGTAGCTTTACCGGATGTTCGGTGTCCAGTGCAATGCGAGTCGGTTTCATTAGCATTTATCCTAAGTTCAATATCTATTATAAAGTAAAAGACATTCTTTTCTCGTCTGGAGTCGAGACTCTAAAAAAATCGATCGATCAAAGCAAAAAAATATTAGATATCAATTTCGCAGTGGGTAGAACCTATATGATAACGTCTCTAATATGGTGATAAACGGTTAAAATATTATGGCAAAGAGAGGCATCGAAAAGCGAATGTTAAAAAAGAGTAAAAATTAGCGTAACGTTGTTTAAGGACCATACTAGGTTTTCTTAAAGGTCAAGAGAAATCCTATTTTAAAAGTCTGTTAATCCATAATTTTGCATCTCTTCGAACATAGGCGACAATATTTACCATAAAAGGGCTTTCATCTTGAAAAGATTATTTCCACCAACTTCTCCAAAAATGTAGGTCAGGATCGGTTTCATTAAAACTGGGTACGCGTTTAACACAACCTCCCATAGAAGAAAAATGTGACTTACCATTTGTGGACGAAAAATAGTGATTGGTCTGAGCAGTCTATTACAACTCTTTACTCTATTAAAACTTAACTTCATAGAAGTTAAGTTTTTGCCAACCAAATACAGAGAATAAAATCCGACAATATGACCAGTTCTAGAAAACATAACAAAATATTGCTAGAACCTTACTTATAGGTCGGCAAGTTTTATCCTTTTGTAAAAAAGTCTCATTCTTCAATTGCGTCGAACCAGTTTGCATATATTTAAGAATTAATTTTGGGAAATTCTAAATAACCTTTGCTTTGCAATTAAATAAATTTTCATTGATTTGGCTGGTCAAGATTATCCGTTACATGTTTGCTTTTAATTTTCGGATTAGTTTGTGAAATGTAACGATTAATTGCGACTAATGGAATAAAAAGAACCTCAATAAAAACTCATTTGATTATAGGCATAAACAACCTTTGCATGGTCAGTATTAGACTGAAATTATATTTCTCTACGACAATGAAATGAAATCGAAAGGCTGTTCCCTAGTCGCAATATTTCTAGATAATATTAGTACAAATTACCTGACATTACCTGGGATTAAAGAATTCGGAATCATATGGCATTAACGGAATTAGGCAAAAAATTACAGGCATTACGGCCGGGATTAAATTATTATCTTGTAGCTTTTGTCCGGATGATTATTTGAAAGAAAATTATTCGTCGGAAAATTGTTCGAGCGGAAAATTGTTCGTTGGAAAATTGTTCGAGCGGAATTCGGAAAATTGTTCGAACGCAAAATTGTTCGGGCAGAAATTTGTTCGAACGGAAAATACTCACAAAGGAAAATATATATTTAATATATTTATTTAAAATTTGATGGGCTAACATTATAGATTAGTTTTGAATTATACGACTCAGTTTTGGTTTGGGTTAGGATTAATTTTGTTTATTTTGTGGTTCATCACTCTCAGAACTGGATAGTTTTCAAATACTCCGTACTTAAAATACAATTTTATAGACTTGTTTAAAACTTAAGAAGGAAAAATGAGAGCATTACTAGTTTTATCTCGAAAAATCACAAGCTTACAAGCCAAGCTGAAACAACAAAGAGAACAGATGCCGGAGAAAACGGTAAGACTAAAATAATCATGTTACTACAGGGAAAATTCGGACATTTTCGATCTCTTTGGAAGAGTGTTAGCCCCGACAACCAGAAGGTACAAATACTCTTACTCCTGGACTTTTAATAGAAGAAGAAAGAGTGGGAAAAGAAGAAGAAATAGCAGTTCAGAAGGGAAGGTTTTCGTGCAAATCAGCTGGTTTAGCACATCAACAAAAGGAGAATTTTAATTCCAGAAAAAGAGGAGGTTTGAAATTTCAGTGTAAGAATAGAGAGTGTAACTATTCTAAAAAGAAGGGGCATTTACTGAAAGACTGCTTTCTAAAGAAAAGGAATTAAGAAAAAGGGAGAAACTTGCAGTACAGTACAAAATTTAATTTTAATGTTGGAGAGGTTGATCAGTAATTTTACGGCATTACAAAGGGATTGCTCGGGGATTACCTTGTATTACCTTACCATAATAAACAAGTTTAATTCAAATTACATACGATTACAGGATGGATTATCAGCATTTAGCAGATTGCTTAGCATTACGTAGATTACTGGATATTTCGCGTAATTTTACTGCAATCTCGGAATACATTTACATTTTTCAGCCAATGAACAGCCCCTCCAATAAAATACTTCCAACCCCTATTAAAACGTAAAAGACGTTTAAATTGTTCCAATTAATTAAACACTCCTTTATCGATGTAAAACACTTTCTATATTGATTACTTGAGTTTAAGGTTCTTTGTCTGGACACAAACAATGGATAATGAGAATCGTACGGTTAAATATTGATTTAGGTCCAAAACAAACAAGATTCTTGTCAATGCTGAAAGAGAAATGAAAAGGGCTGGTAAATTCGGTAACATATTTTTATGACATAAATAATAATAATCATATATGTAATTATATTTCTGAATAAATTAAATTACTAATACGATTCTGCTAATACTATAGATACTGATTGAGTACACTATTTATCATCTACTCGGCTTATTGTTCTCTACATTTGAAGATGAAATGACTTTATAATAATTACAAAACGGTATAGTACAAAACATAATTATTAATATTATCATATATGTTTAATAATAATGGAACTGTCTTTTTTCTCTTTCTGAAATAACATATTAAATACAATAATACAAATGAGGATCAATAAGCGAGGTTTCTTTAGTCATGCGAAAACATGTCTTCAATCAAGTCTGGACGGTAAAAGGGACTCAGCCAGATATTTAAATGGAGTGATACAAGTTTAGTTTCTTCATATTTGATATGTATTTCATCTCATGACTATGTATTACCAGCAAAAAAATATACATCTCGAAACACTAAATGTTCTTATCGTAAAACGGATTTATAACTTAGACCATAAACAAGCACTATTTCAAAATTTGTATACGTATATATTATACTATGATAGAGTCCAGATAATTTTAAAATTGATTATTTCCTAATTTGAGAATGTAATTTCGGATGGTTCCCCAGCCGCATCAAAAGAAACGGTTATATTGAATTAAAATGTATTGTCAGCATACAATAAATCATTTGAAACAAAATTCACTACCGACAGTTCATTAAAAATTACACTTTGCGGGTCAAGTCTCCAGAAATGTAGCCGCATATACTCCTTAAAAATAAAAAAGGGTTCTGTGTAATTTATGATATAATTTTAATATTTTAACCTATGTGTAGTCCAAGAGTACTTGTTTTGACTCAACTGTGCTAGGAATTAGCAAGAAGCACTGATGATGGCCTAAGGCCGAAAGTGCTCTGCATTCTAATAAAATTTTTGCACGAAATACAAGTGTCTTCAATTCAATTTTACATTTTAACTGTTTAATGTGGTATGGATTTTATGAACCAGTATTGCTGAAAAATAACATTTATGTCGACTGGACAAGAAATGTGTTTTCAGTTTCTAATCTTTTCTATAAAAACCATTAAGTATATATAGGATGTGGTTGGTATCTGAATAATGTTCTACTAACCCGATAATCGGGAGCTGTGGTATGGGTGCAGCCCTGGTCGACAATAATATAGAGGGCTCGCTTCGTCGGGGTATTCGCGATATATTTTAGACTGGATATAAATAGCGGGCAGAACGCGTGTTGTAGTTGGATAATCATTTAATTGAATTGTAAAGATCTTTGTAAAGTTATAACAGTAGTTTAAAGTGTTAATTAGGGTGATAAAGAATAAAGAGAGTATTAGTTTAAAAGAGTTAAAGCTGTAATTTCGTACAGAACCCACGGGAAAACGTAACAATACTTGATATCTCTCTAATAACTTCTCCAGTTTGATAGGCTCTAGGAATCAAACTTTTCTTAACAATATTACCAGCATCTTGATGAATTAGCCTTCTGCCGAATAAAATAAATTTCGTCCTTCAACTTTTTCTATCCTCGCTTAAGTTCTGGATCATATTCGACATAATCTTGTTAATCTGTCGTTACTCTTCACAAATCATATTAAACAAATCGGATTGCTTAACCCCAGAAACATCATCTTTAATGGCAGCTATATCCGATTTCAATGCAAGGATCAATGTTTATAAGGCTAATAAATAAAAGTTTAAGTTTTGTTCTATAATCGATGATATTCTTTTATTCCCACTGACCGAGAAAAGGAAGATTGATTGCACTTAGACCTAGCACGCACATTAATAATAATTGCTCTATCGGGACAGACATATCAATCATATCACTAACTTTCAATTCATTTAAATTTGTACACTCGGTATCAAACTATTTCTTAGATTCTCCATATTGTATTCTGTTTAGGTTTTGTACAGGGTTAGTTTGGGTTTAAATTCTACCGCCTGTCATAGTGTGCAAATTGTCAGTTTTCAAATGTCAGTATTTCGGAAACAGTTGAAAAGTATCGAGATGATTCGACAAAATTGAGGTCTGTCAGGGGAATGTAAAGGGTTATTCATTATATTTTGACACCCACCTGCAGCCGTAATTACAGGTAATACAAAAAAAACTTAAATTCAAAAGTTGTATGGTTTTTAATATATTATCTTTTAGAAATGTCAAAAGAAAAAAATTGCCTGTCAAATGTCAAAAAACCGCATAACCTTAATTTTTTGAAATGAAACACCCTGTATATTATTAAATATTTGGATTGTGCGAAAAAGTCTAGACATATTTCATGAATAATGTCCTATACCTATATCCAACGGTTTTTGAAATATTGGCAGTTGACCAATTACCAAGTTTGACAGCTTGTAAAATCTAAACGGCTAAAGATAGAACAAAACGGTTTGCTCTTTCCTATGTTGAGTTTTCATAAGCTATCGTATAACACTAACTTTTTATTTAACCAGAGTTTAAATTTATCCGGGATTTTTTAACCTCTGGTTAATTCTAAAGTTAGTGTCATACGATACCTTATAAAAAACCAATATAGGAAAGTGCAAACCGTTTTGTTCTATCTTTAGCCGTTTAGATTTTACAAGCTGTCAAACTTGGTAAATGGTCGATTTTCAACTGTCAATATTTCAAAAACCGTTAGAGATAGGTATATGACATTATTCATGAAATATGTCTAGACTTTTTCGCACAGTCCAAACATGCAATAATATACAGGGTGTTCCATTTAAAAAAATTAAGGTTAAGTATGCGGTTTTTTGACATTTGACAGGCATTTTTTTCTTTTGACATTTCTAAAAGATAATATATAAAAAACCACCCAACTTCTGAATTTAAGTTTTTTTTGTATTACCTGTAATTACGGCTGCAGGTGGGTGTCAAAATATAATGAATAACCCTTTACATTCCCCTGACAGACCTCAATTTTGTCGAATCATCTTGATACTTTCAACTGTTTCCGAAATACTGACATTTGAAAACTGACAATTTGCACACTATGACAGGCGGTAGAATTTAAATAGATTAACTTAGAAGAAAAGAGTTCGCACTTTCCAATCTTAGTTTTCTTTCAACAATGTTTTATTTGGACAGAACAAAAAATCATAAATCCATACCCTAGCTTAACAAATATCTTCAATATTTATTTAAATTTTCCTCTTCTGTTGCTAATGTTATTAAAGTTTTATTTGACCTTGATATAACCAATGAGAAATCATTAATCGAAAACCAACTGCTGACGCCCTATACTCTAACCATACATGAACCCTATTCTCCTACTAATTCCTAGAAAAATCAATTATTATCTATCTCCCTCATACGCAGTGAACGACCATCCGGCCGAAACTTTATTTCCTTTACACGAGCGTTGAGGCGAGAGTTCCTTAACTTTCAGTAGGCAAGCTTCGCCCCCGCATAGATTATAACTGACTAAGAACTACGACAGCAAAGTAATGAACATCTTATGCCTTTTAAATAAAAATTGTAATTTACCACAAAATCATATAAATATTTGCTTTCTGATATTGATAAAAAATTTTGAAACCACGATAATGGAAACCTTGTGTCTGTAATACATATTATTTTTTCAATCAGTATAATATTTATATTATATAGAATTACCCAGTTTTAATTCTAATTTGTGATATCACAGAAAACAGCTCTTCCTAGTAGGCTATGGCCGAATTCGTTTTTAGTAATTATTTTTAAACAAATACATGTAAATATGTATATATGTATTTTAATTTCAATCAGAAAAATTAATTAACGTCCGTAATTTTATCTCTGAGCCTATGCCTTACCTAGTCGAGATTGTTAGGGTTTGCTCAGTAAATAGTAAATGTTTGGTGAAACTGTTAAAAATTGATTCGCAGTATTGTCTCTACTTTAATTTATGTTCATAAAATAACGAAATAATTAATTTAGTGACTTGTGTAAGTGTAAATACTCTAGACTCATCTGACAAAATTAACTTTGAGATAATTAATAATAAAAGAGAGTCTACTGCAGCTGCGCGGGTAAATGTTCAGCCCGGTCCAGACGAAATTAGCGAGCAAGAGGGAGGTAAAGCGAAATCCGATCAAGATTGCTACTGATCGCAAGCACACCTAGCGATTATTCAAAATTCGGACAAAATAATTGCTTATTATATTATAAATTGTTTAATAATGATAAGAAAAAACGCAGCAAGAAGACAGTATAACATCACACTATTTAAAAATCGATATCTTCAATATATACGCAGAAGATTTGAAAAAAATTATTAAGAATTTTTGTCGAATTTCACAAACAGATTTTGCGACCGTATTAGGTTAGTAGTATCCTTCTATTAATTATAATACCATTGGCCATAGCATTTTGTGGAAAACCAACACACGTCCACAAAATTTCAAGAGCGAATTTATAGAGTAAATATCTCGTCCAGATTGAATATGCAAGAAAGCAAACTTTCTTTGATGTATTAAGATCTCGTTGATCATCATCGAGAGCGAGCCACGTGGATCTTCGTATAGAATATGGTTTTGTTCTAGTTCGCTCATTTCGTTTGAACCAGGCTTAATGCTAACAGCTCACAACTCTCCGTTGTAGTTTTTTCAGAAAGTATTCGGAAAATTGGCAAGTTTTGCTCTCGCTCGCCTATTTGGTCTGAACCCGGCTTAATGCTAACAGCTCGCAACTCTCCGTTACAGTTTTTTCAGAAATTATTGGTAAAATTGATAAAAACAGCGGCATTGCCATCGCTAAGAATAATGCTGGGTTTGGTTCATTGAAACGGGATATTTCTTGGGGCTTGTATGTGTGACGGGTTCTTTCACAGCCTGATGGGGACTGTATTTTTCGATCGGTGCTATCGAATCTCAATAACGATGATTTGAGGGAGATCATTGCACCCTTGCCACGGCTGAATGTTTACATTTACGACTTGCCTGAGCAAACGTGTCAAACGTAGTCGGTGGTAATGAGCCTTCTATCAGTTTGATTGGTATTACAACATAATTGTTGCACTGGACGCGAGTTGCAGTAACCTAGTTAACATCATCAGGACACGATTAAAACACTTTTACTGATCATATGTCAATTTTAAATGAGTAAGCTTGCCAGAAAAACAGTTCTGGATAAAAACATAGAGAAAAGTGTTTGTCGAATTGGAGAATATGAAATTGATATTTAATGGCAACGATTCAATTGGCATTAGTTTTGACAATTATTATTCTTCTGCGCATTTAAATCACTGCATGAAAGATACGTATTATATCATGACTATAGGTTATAAAGGTCGCCTTGGTCATCCATGGCTTGACAAAAACTTGCATTAGGGAAAATTGGAGTTGTCCACTTCTTAGAAAATATATGCGTCACCTAAAAACAGTTTTCAGCAGAAAGCATACTTTAAAAAACGTACACTATAGACATAAAAATTAAATAGAACATCTAGTCATGAAGTTGAAAATATTGTCTACAGAACTCTGTTAACCTAAAAATATTGCAGATAGCTTTGGCCAGTATTTTAATGCTGTCATTAAAAAAAAACTAATTGAACACTTTTGATAATGATCTATTTCAGCGGTGCACTCGAAGAGTGTCTTCAAATTGCAGCATGTCCATGCTCCGATCTCAAAAAATAAGTACTGTCTGTTATATATAAATTCAAAAATATAGCATCTCGTAGACTTGATAATGTATTGGTGGTTATGGTTGTTAAGAGTATTTGAGCAAGTTTGAGCCACCCCCTGCGTATGCTGCTAAATGCATCATTTCAAGCTGGTATTTTTACGATCGTACTCAAAGAGTCTAAAACCATTGTGACGAATTTACTTCTTCGTGTCGGTCATCAGGCTAAAAACTTAGCACATGGAGAGTTTTACCGTATACCAAACAATAAGACAAGACAGAGGTGTGACCACCTTCGATGAACACATTAACATGACTATTGATAACAACCTTAATGAATTTCCACCCTGCCCGATAATTATACGGCGCACGTATAGATCTGAATCGTGGTAGCTGTGTATAATGAAGTTTTTTTTAAGAATTATGTTGTATCTTATTTAGGATTGAATGAATGAATGATGGGGGGTATTAGTACACTGCGACCTGTGTATGTCATTGGTGCTTCGGTTGATGTGAGCAGGCCATTCGCCTGTTCGCGACCGCCTCGCACTCCGTGAGGTGTTCCGGGGTTTCCTCCCCTCCTCACAGAACCGGCAACTGTTCTCATTTTCAATTTTTATTCTCTCCAGGTGCCTTCTCAACCGGCAGTGGCCCGTAAGAAAGCCGGTGAGGATGCGGAGATTGTTCTAACTCAGTGTTATAAGGATTTTTGATCTTCCTGGGTGAAGGGGCCCTAGAAACTTCTGTGACTGCCTTAACCCTGGAAGGGGTCTCCATTTGGTTCGCTCTTCTCTACTGAATTCTTCCTTGTAGGTGTGCATCCCTATGCCACAGAAAGATTCCGGTCCTAAAAGTGGAGTTTGTGCTCCTACTTTTGTCAATTGGTATTTTTCGTTGCCTTCTATCCAGCGTGTCCTGGTCTCCATTGAAGGGATAGTTTGTTATTCTTGCCTAGGTCGTTTAGCCTATATAGGCATTCCCATACAATTCTGGAGCTGAATGTTGGTGAGCTCAGCGCTTTGATGGCTGCTTGACTATATGAGAAGATGACAATCTCTTTCTTCCTATAGTTTCTGTCGAGGTTGAACTGCACACATCTTCCTATGGAGTTTTCCGCCTGGAATATGTCCAGGTGTTTTCGGAGAATTTGGCTCCTGGCCCAAATAATCCGGCTCCGGTCCCCTGTTCAGTCCTTGACCCGTCTGTATACCATTTTATGGCACTTTGCTGCAATGTGAGAATGCAAGTGGTGTTCTTTTCTACTTCCTATCACGATCATGCAATATTTTTCAAAATTGTATCTTTTGAGTATAACGTCCCTGGGTAGCCCAAGAAGTGGTATATGCTTTATCAGGGATGTTAATTTACCCTTTCTAAGCCATTCTCCCTCGCCCGCTCCCTCTCTTGTGATTCTAGTCATTGCTTGTCTAGCTGCTCCCTCTACAACATCTACAACATTGCCTCGATCGCTGATGTTGGACAAGATTTCATGGCGCCTCTTATGCACGCCAGTCGTTTTACTTTGCTGAGAATTGATTTTATGGTCTGCTTTTCCGCTTCCTTGGACCAGACAATCGACCCGTAAAGTAGGGTGGGTCTTACTATCAATCGCAGGATTTCTGGTTTACATCCTTAGGCTTTTCTGCAAGGCTTCGGCACACCATGAGGACCCTTGTAGCCTTGGTTACAATTTCTTCAATGTGTTTATTCCATTTGAGTTTGCAGTCCAGCGTTATGCCTAGAAATCTGACCTCCGATGCCGCGCCGGTGTAATTTAGGATTAGTACTGACTGTTTTACGTATTATTTTAGTATCTCGACTGATTTAATGGTAGATTAGATTATTAGCACTGGATGAATAGATCTGGCGTGAAACAAAGTCTGCCGGACTGAAGATCCGCTCGAGAATTAATATTATGTGTATGTTTACATAACATTTTTCAAGTTCAAACTTGGAACAGGGTGAAAATTATAGTTCACACCATTACTATCCATAAAGGGGGAACAAGGAGGACTTAGAAAATTATCGCACATTTTGCCTTTTGTGTCTTCTCTAAGATGATGGAAAAATTAATGTTAAAGTTAATAGAAATTTATCGTTTTTTTAAAGATATAGCTTAACTTAGACTTGCGGCGACTAATTGTCTTCGATACATTGAGCATGAGCTGGATGCGACCAGGAGCGAAGAAGATGTAGCTTATTGTCCAATAGTTAGCATCGTTATCGCCCGGATAGGTCAATGGAGACTGCGGCGACTAATTTTCTTCGATACATTGAGCATGATGGATGTAGGTAGAAGGATTGCTGCAGTTTTCTTTCATTTTTTCAAAGCCAAACCGGTATAATAGACATATTTTTTTTGTTATGGCATTAGGGGTAGTGTCCTGAATTGGATACTAGCCTTTCTCAAGGGGGCGTACACTTTCTCTGATAGATATATGGTGGACAGGCGAGTGGGACAAGATTTAATAATTAGGTCAGTTATATTTTTGCTATCTATCGATAATCTTCCTGCTTATATCAATATAAGTGTAACAAACTTAGCTGTTGACACATCGATAGCTCTGTCACGGTCTACTTCGGAATAACTTGAAGAGTTCCTCAGAGTTGTCACTGCAGCATATTCAGCATTATCCTACCACGTATTATCACACACAGTGATTTTAGTAGGTACAGGGTGATCCAACAAGGACGAAACCACGCCGGTTTCCAGGCTAGAAACGTTTATATCAAAAAACGAAGATAACCATTCGATGTATTTTTTTCTGTTACACGTTAGATAGTTTATTGCCAGGATTACAATCCTGTCAACTGATTGTCGTTCTCGGTATAATTTGAGTGGGTTGGTGGCTTTGTCTCCTTTAATGATTTAACAAAGGCCATTGACTGTGCTTTAAATGCCTACAAGTAAATCGAAATACTATATTCGTTAAAGTTATAATACCTCAGTTAAGTTTCCCTCAGTCAGTTCAAAATGATGGATACGGTTTAACTAACTATTAAAAATAAATTTCTAAGAAGAGTCTTTTGCCTTCCGTGGAAATGTGTTTACATTATCAGCATAAAAAACACCGAAGGCTAAGCACCCAAAAATAACCCTATTACAGATTATGAACGTGTGGTATCAAGTTTAGTTTTTGCCTATTATTAATAATATTAATAGAAAGTGTGAAGTTGTTTCATTTGCTCACTCTAATGGAGAAATTGCTTGAAATAAATCTCCAGTATTTTAAACGTAACCACTCCCTCTGGTAACAACTAGTGACTTGCTGTTGTACTGGCTGTAGCTTTTATTTCTCCCCCAGATTACCATGAAACCGGCCGAGACTTTCAATTCAATAGTCATTTAGAATTCCTTATCGCCTGCTCGGAGATCCAGAAAGCCCGGTGTCGAGGAAATGAAAGCTGAAGAAAATGTATAATTTTACTTTCGTTATTGAAAAATCAAACTTTATTAGATGTGATTAGAAGCAACGAAGCGCAAAACGAACCTGATGTTAACGACTGCTATTATATCGGATGCTTCTGAATTCCTTTAGTCATCGTCAACTTCGTTCCCTAAAATGGCCCTCATATGTAAATGGAGTCTTTTTTTTAGTTACAATTTTAAGGGAATGGTCTTCTGTAAGCAATATGAAAAACGAACTGCTTGGTAAGCTTAGAACAAGCACAAGTTTTGGGAAAAAAAGTGTAAATGCCTATGAACTGTGTTTGAGGGTAGTTCTGAAAATCGATTATAGAGCAAATCTAGTATAATAAGTATATTGTTTCAAAGATCATGGAAAACCTGTTTTAAACCAAAAGCAGATCTTGTCTCAAAACCCTTTTCAAATTCTTATTTCATTCAACCAGTTTTTCCTATATATGTCTTTGAACCTCAAAAATTTCGTGTACGTCGAGAATAAATGTGTGTGTTATTGCTGGAGTCGAGTTAAATATCTTTTGATATAATTTTTGTAACACAAAAGAACCTGTCTTTCGACTGCTTATTAAGGTTACCAAAAGAATAATTTCCAAGGAAAGTATTGTACTAACCATAACACGTTTTGGCAAATTAATGCTCAAAACAAATTTTTAGACGGCTCATAAAACAGAACCACCCGAAACAGTCACAAACCTAATTAACTTAAGTATAATCGAGGCAATTAATCTTAATAGAGACTTATTGTTGTATTAATTACGTGCGCAGCTCGGTATAGGCAAGAAACTTATTTTTTAATCTATCTTTAATTCGTAATTCTGGAAAATAGCAATAATTCTAATGAGTAAAAACACTAAAAACTATATTGTTAAATGGTTCGGATTAGCCCAATACCTAAATTCATAACAGACTTTCAACTTTAAGAAATAATGAACATATGTTATAAACGCGTACATACATCCGACATTTATGAGACGTCGAAACTGTTATGTGTTGCCACTTCAAGCAAATATAATCAACACTTTTTGTTGAGTTAATCGGGTTTGTTTAAGTTAGCACGGTTAGTTCTAGTTCGTTTTTAACGGTTACCAGTTGACTAAAAAGGTAATTTTCTGAACGAGCGGACGGAAAACTATAAAGCATAATTTGAATTGCCAGATCAAAATTCTTATTAGTCTAAAAGGCCTTTTACACGGTCATATCAGTTCTCAGTTCAGTTTCAGTCTCAGTCGAACTGTCCGTTTTTCCTACGTGTAAAAAGATAAAAACTGAAAGGAAACACAAGCGGAGATGGAGAACTGACGAGATGGACAGACCTATTTTTGACTGAGACTGAAACTGAACTGAGAACTGATATGATCGTGTAAAAGGCCTTTAAAATGATGATGTATATTTTAAATACACTCAAATCAAATAGTATCAGAAATGACCTAACCCAAACTAACTCATCAAAAGTTCTCGGGATATATCCAAAAAAATTGCCGTCAAAAGATTCATGGATTTAGAATTCGAAAATAACCTCGAAAGTTTCTAGTTTTTAACTTTTACGGAATATGGAAAATGTACGCAAAATTGGCAGGCAGGCGGAAAGAAATGTCAACGTTTAAATGTTGAGAAAAAGAAAATAAACTTACTGTAAAAGCCTACCAATTATGTAAGTATAAAAAATTGGATGACTTAACTTAATTTGAGAGTTGGTCGAAATCTCGAAATAAACTTTGCGAACAACGAGAAATTGAATCTATCGAGATCTGAGTTTATGAAGAAATTTAAGCCTTTAAGGCGCAAAGTTGAAAAATGCTTATTACTAATGCTAATGCATTCTATAGCATTGAAAAAAACTTTTTGAGAGATTTACCACGCTAATTCCTTTATTCTTATTTTGAAGTTTTGTCTAAATATTTTTAGCACGAAAATTTTTACTTATTAGTTTACTTTACCTTTTCGACTTCTTTCTTTTTAATACTTCATATGATTTTGTAGTGTTAGTTTACTGATTTAATGTTTTTTTGGGACTTTTTATTTACTCATGTTAATTGTTAAAACGTGCTTCAAAAGAAAGCTTTGTTTTGTAATTTTTCAGCTTTGTCAATGAAATTTGTGAATCGCCTCACAATGCGGTCTTAATGCTGAATGTTTCCACTACGGAATTTTAAGATATTTTGTAGCATTTAATTTTTCATTAAGATATTATTAGTAAATGCTACCTGCCTTGTTTTAAGAGATCAAGCAATATACGTCATTATAAATGGTACCATACCATATAATGGTATGGTAGGTAGTCTGTTTATTGGGCATTCCAAAATTATGTGGTCTAGATTTTCTTATAGTCCATATACGTAACAATGGTGTTCTTTCTTTTTAATTCCCTTGTGATGCTATGCTGTTAATGCGCTGTTCTCATCCTTATGTGTATTGGACATGCCAAAATCAAATAGTGATGATCTTGTCCTGTTCTCATCCTGATTAGATTTGTTAGATGTCTAAAGTCTTAAGGAAGTTATTCTGCATTTAAACATACTATTGAACATACTATTTTTCAGAACCCTTTTCTATGTATTGCCCGATATTTACGATTTTTCTTTCAAGGTTTTTTTCTTTAATGCTGTCATTGCACAATCTTGTAAGCATTATGTGTTTAATGTACAATCTGTTCAGAATTTTCGAATCCGTTTTCTATAGTGTTTCATACATAGAGCGTTTGCCCTGGGCCGCGAGATTTACGAGGAACGTGATCTAGCAACCACGATAAACTGTAGGTCTAGTTCACACACTTTTTTTAGGTACTTGATATTATTTTAGTAATTATTTTTTTATAATATATCTAATCTGAATCGGCATAAAAACCTCCAAGCGGCTTCATCAAATAAATATTGGACAAGCGACAATATGGGTCTGATTATTCGTTCAGGTTGGATAAGATATACATCAATCTATTCATCGGTGTAGCATGTTTATCTTTATTAAACCAAACTACTTCATATATTTCTTCTGAGAGTTTTAAATGTCTATTTGTAACATTACATAGGAAAAAATATAGAAAGGTCATCTGCATATCTTGTCATTTTAATATTATTTTTTTGGCATATACTAAAAATTTGCTTTAGGTAAGATTAAATGAATTAAATTAAGCACTGACAGTAGATTGATGTATTAATCCCGGTTTCTGTCAGTGGCGGCTCATGGTCATAATTATAGGGAGGTCATAAACGTTAAAAAATATTTTTTTTTTTTCGATATTTGAACCACGCCCAAATGTACCTAGATTTTTTACTATAGGTACCTGAATTTTTAGTTATTTATAAAGAAAAATAAATCCAAGCAATTGTTTAACCGCACAATTTTACAAACCAAACACGATTCCGCGGGTTCAGACATCATAAAAAATCAACTCGAGATCGAAAAACAATCAACAGTTCATTATTTTAAAATTATTACGAAAGTTTCGCGCTCGCTTCAAGCAATAACGGCCTTATCATTATCCCTCAAAGACATGACAACGACTAAAAATAGATCGGCTTTCATTCATTCTTAACGATCTAAATATAGATTTCTAATAATCCATAATAGTATAACGCGGGTCGCGTTTCAGGATAAAATATCAACAGGTGCATAGTTCGAAGGTTACTTTGCCGTCTGTTATGCGTGATGCTGCGGTCAATGCCCAAAATCGACTATTTCTATCGCACCTTAGTCCATTAAATTTCCTATATGTAGTATATCTTGCCTTGTCGGCGCTTCGAGCCGCGGCTCTGGAGTTTATTACGTGTGAAATATAAGGGGAATTAATGGTAAAATGCAATTTGACCCGTAGTATAGAAAATAGGTAAAGTTATACTTTTCAAGCAGGAATGGGACAAATTTTACTATGTTTAGGAATAGTTTTGTATATATTAGGATGAAAAAAACTGATTTACAGAAAGCATAATTTAAATAGTTTTTTTTTTAATTTTCTTGTTTTCTCCTGTTGTTTTTGGAAGGTCATTGACCATTTGACCTTATGGTCGGGCCGCCACTGGTTTCTGTATTTAATAAATAATATTGCAGTTGAGAACATCTCATCTATTTTAAAAGGCTGATTTTATGAGTACAAATATACCTATTTGGTTTGGACCGTTTTAATATGAGTAGTAAGGTATGGCAATTAGGAAAGAATTTCTCTGAAACGCAGAAAAACTGGCCAGCGGCGCGCGGCGGTTTGTTCTTTTATATACCGTGTGTCCCAAAAGTTCCGCAATGTCCAATTATCTCACGAACTTTTTGGACACACTGTATGCAATCTGGAACCTAGAGCGAAAACAATATTCTGCGTACCAGCGACGTTGCCAGATGTCTTACTTTCGAGAAATCACGGTCAACTTTTTATTTTTAAATGGGATACCCACTTTTAATTTTCTTTTATTGGATTCCCTGCTTAATTTGCTGTATACTGGTACTAAAATATCAGGATTTGCAATCAAATAAATGTTTTTTCTCAGAGCAGGTAACGTATCCCGAGTAAAAAAATGTTGCACCTTTTTAAGTTCTGGACCTTTTCAAAATATGTCGCAGGTTGGACACTGTGAAAATTCGACTTGACGTATAGTACTTTTAATAGATATTTGGCAAAAAAGATTAGGTAAATAAACAAGTTCTATTTCTGAGAAATCAGATTGAAAAAAAAATTAAAGGTTTCAAAGAATTTATTTTAATTTTAAAACGATAACAAAAATCTATAGGAAATTCAAAACAGCAACTTTAAAACGAAAACTGTTTTATTAAATGCTTATAATATTTTCCTTGTAATTCTTGACAATACGCAATTCTCTGAAGGATAGCATTTAGGATAATTTCTTTCGTAATTTGATCAGCTTCATTTAATATGCGCTGTTACAAGTTTTCTATATCTTCAGGTTTAGTTACAAATATTTTATATTTTAAATGGCCCCATCAAAAGAAGTAATCTGAAAGTGAGAGATCAGGGGACCTAGCTGGCCATTGTATGAACCCTCTCCTGCCAATCCATCTATTTGGAAAAGCTAAATTTAAATATCCACGGACCTGTTGACCATAGTGTGGAGGGTCCCCATCTTGTTGAAACTATACATTATGTTAGTCTGGACCAGCCAAACGTCTAATTTCAGGAACAATAATATTTTGAAGCATTTCTAATATCTTTCGGAAGTCAGGTTTCCTTCAATAAAGAACGGACCCATTATGTGGGTTCCAAATATTCCAACCCACATATTAACTTTTTTGTGGATACTGGGTGCGTACTTCCCGCATGGGGGAGAAAGTTCGAACATTGGGCGACATATATTTGGTCCAGTTCAATGCAACAAAAACCCAAGCAGCCACGTTTACCAAGAAAGTCAATACGGCGAGCCCTGGACATCATTATGGCAGGATCGACCATTCCTTCATCCTCGCAAATCGGACTACTGGATGTCTCGATCCACAGCAATATGTCCTGGCATGACCATGTTGCTAACGTCGCAAAATCAGCCTCGCAGAAGCTTGGTGCGCTATTTTGCAACAAAAAACTGTATACACCGCAGCAACTGCTCTTGCTCAATAAAGCGTAAATAAGACCGTGCTTAGAATATTGCTCACACATCTGGGGTGCCGTCCGGGATCTGGATAGTCTGGAACACGGCAGACATGTGGCCGAGATATCCCTGTTTTACAGATATTTTCACGGTAGATGTTCCCAGCAACGCCCGTCAGACAGTCGCGACAGAAAGCAAGCGCGCCCGTACGTTGTACAACTGGAAACGCCTAGAACGGTGCTTTACAAGGACTCCTTTGTCTGGCGCACTGCATCGCTGTGGAACTAGCTCCCAGGACATCTGTTTCCACCAAATTACAACCTGCAGCTATTCAAAGATCGTGTCAATCAAGCCGTACGGTCTCCCTTTAGTGTGTGTGTAAATGCCTTTAAAAAAATCCAATGGGGATTTTCACCACTCTATAGTATCTGCAATTTTGGCGACTTAAAACGCCATTTAGCATAAATGTTGCTTCGTCCGAAAACACAATGTTTTTTGAGAAGTTGGGATCTTGATCTAGTTTGTTCACCATTATCTCACAAAATTCAACCCTTCTGTCGAATCCTCTTCGGAAAGTTCATGTACCAGGTGAATTTTGAAAGGGTGAAATTTATTTTTGGCAAAAATTCTTCCAACCGATGACTTACCCACGCCAATTTCTAGAGCGTTTTTTTTGCAACGGACAACGGGGATAGACAACAAAATACTGTAAAACATCTAAGCTTCTTCCTTCATTTGTGACTGATTTTAGGCGGCCAGATTTAGGCCGCTCTTTTATGCAGCCAGTATCCTCAAACCTTTTCACTATTCTCTGAACAGTTGAGGCAGAGATTGGATGTCAATTTGGAAATGAATTGTTAAATAAAATATCGACCTCTGTGTATGCCCTAACACGATAAGTAATGTAATTTTATCCCTTGCAGTTAAATGAACCATTTTAGACCGTGATTTTAGACTGTATGATTTTAGACAATTATTAATGTATTGATTGTCATTGTCAGTGTCCAACCTGCGACACATTTGAAAAGGTAGATACCAGAACTTGACCAGCTATTTCTAGCGCTAGACCACTACTCAAACATGCTAGAAGCGTGTCGAGGCGATAAGGCAGAGATACTGCAAGCCTCGATTCGGTTCTTCTCATTTGAATACTCGCAATTTAACATATAATGATAAAAATAGCGAGCTGGAACTGTCACGGCATCAGGTCCAAAATGGGCGAATTCCGTAATTTTATGCAAACATCCAATTTCCATATTGTTTTTCTCAACGAAACGTTTTTAAATCCTAACTTTGCACTTAAAGTTAGGAACTATAACATAGAGAGATTTGATAGGCTAGATCGAGCCGGAGGAGGCGTGGCCTGCTTCATACACAAAACTCTTCGCTTTCGGCGCGTATATAACGTGCGCACCGTGATCGAAAACGTCAGTATTGAACTGGAGAGCGGACTGCGTGTATGTGGCTGCTACATACCTCCGGATCTCCGCCTCACGGCAAACGATCTCCTTGTACTTCTACCGCAAAACAGAGTATCCCTGCTGATAGGGGACTTGAATGCCACGCACGTCGAATGGGGCGGCGTAACTAACAGCAGGGGTAGATTATTTAGGGGAATAATCGAAAACAACCTGGAAATGTCCTTTCATAGAACTCCAAATCCCACATATCTTCGAAGCGACTCATTCCTGGATGTTGCTATTACTAGGGGTGCGATAAGAACCACTCAGTTACTGGAAATTAACACCTTAAACTCGGACCACCTTCCGATCAAGATTAGCCTGTATCACAAAGCTCCCACGACGAGAGACACCGTCGTTTCCTACAGGAATCTTGATTGGAGGGTGTTTCGAGAGAGGTTGAATGAGGTAACAGTCGTCCCTGAACAAATAGAATCAATCCAGGAACTCGAGAATGAAGTAGAAAAGCTTACTACAAACATACAGCGCATCCGTGATGCAATGTGCCCTAGGGTTACCATCCGCCCTAGGACAGAATCACTTCCTGAACCTATCCTAGAACTCATTTCAATTAGAAACCGCTTTCGACGTCGATGGCAGAGAAACCGGACACAAATGGGATCCGCTCGTATCAATGCGCTGACGGAGGAAATCAGGATGGAAATACGGGAATATCGTAATCAAGTATGGTTCGATTACATTAATACTATCAATAGGGAGGACGGCTCGCTGTGGAAGTTGGCCAGGAAAATCCGTGGAGGTAGTACGCCGATGCCCGCGATCAAACACCGTGGCGTAGACATGGTGGACGATCCGGGGAAAGCGGAGGCCTTCGCAGACTACTTGGAGAGCGTCTACAGCGAGTCGCCTGATACTCTCCCTGAACAAGTGCAATGCAGCCTCACTGTAAGCACTTTCCGCCAACATAAATATCCCATTCCCCCGTCAGTACTTGATAAATTGAGAGTCACGCCGGCGGAACTACGCAAAGCTCTCTGCCGTCTTCCGAGAAATAAAGCTCCCGGCCCGGATAGCATTCCCAACATAATCCTTAAAAACTTACCTAAAAAGACACTCATCCATCTATTGCATATAATTAATGCGGTAATCAGGCTGCAACACTTCCCCAAACCCTGGAAAGCAGCGTGTGTTATTCACTTCCCGAAACCGGGAAAAGATCCTACGCTAACATCCTCCTACCGACCGATATCCCTGTTGAATACCCTCGGGAAGGTGGCTGAAAGGCTAATCTTGCCGAGGATCAACAGGGCTGTCGAGCGGCTGAATATCATCCCCCGGGAACAGTTCGGTTTTCGCGGCGGACATGGCACTGTCATGCTTGCCGCGAAAATCGCAACTGATGTCTATGAGGGTTTTAATAACAGACAATCTACTGCGATGCTATTACTGGATATCGAGAAGGCGTTCGACAGGGTATGGCACGAGGGGTTGCTTTTTAAACTGTTAGCAAAATACAGCCTACCGCTGCACCTTATATCACTCATCGAATCATACCTTGCCGGACGCACCTTCGTTACCCGAATAGGAAAGCACACGTCTGCAAGCAGGAGACTGCGAGCAGGGGTGCCACAGGGCACGGTCCTTTCGCCGCTGCTTTTCAATCTCTTTATAGCAGATTTTCCGTCACATCCTGAAACCCGTACCGCCCTATTTGCCGACGATACGGCGATTTATTCCCAAAATCCCATAGCGGAGGTGGCGAAATCAAGACTAGGCGATCACATGAATGTGCTTGTTCCCTATTATGAGAGGTGGAAGGTCGCCCTGAACACGAGCAAGACCGAGCTGATCATTATCACTCGCAAGCAGAGGGATATCGATGTTACGCCTCTCATGATAGGGAATACTCCAATCATACCGAAAACCCAGGTTAAGTATCTGGGACTAACCCTGGATAGCAAGCTAAATTTTAGCAAACACGTCTCTGCGATCATATCTAAAAACGAAGGAATTAAAAAAGGCCTAAACATTTTAGTGGCAGGCAGGTCCTACCTTAGTCCAGCAAATAAGCTGATTTTATACAAATCAGTAATAAGGCCAGCACTCCTATATGGTGCCCCGGTGTGGTGTTCGGTGGCCAGGACTCATCTGCGAAAACTGCAGGTCCTGCAGAACAGGTACCTAAGGGCGGCGTTTTCCCTGACACTGCGTGATCATGTCAGGACAGAGGATCTGCATGCGTGGGCTAGAGTTGAATACGTTGCGGATTACGTCAACGACCTCGCATCCAGATTCTTCGATCACCAGATCAAGGGATCGCCGCTAACGGCCCATATCGCCGACAGGAGATACGACCCCGAACATCCCATCACACACGGCACCATATACCGAGAAACTACCCTATACTATAGGCAATTAAGGCCGCCATAGCATTAACAATTTTGTAATATACCATCATCAGCCCTAAAATCCTAGCTTTCACATCTTTTTATTGACGTTTAGTAACTTTATAACCACTTTTCATTAATTTGAAAAGTCAGTAAGTATCAGGAGAGCAGGAACACATAGTCTTCGCGGGCTATGTGTACCCCTGCTACCTGATTGGCCAGCCGACCATGTTAGGACATGGGGGCGGGGCTTGTTAGAGGCACGATTCCTATTATAAATAGGTACCATCACTCACTGCGCCACTTGAATTCTAACCACCGAAGCATCCATGATTCCGTAGCCTGAACCGTCGGATGCATTCCATTCACCTTGATGTTATGATAGCTTACTGGAGTTGTCTTGTAAACGCAAGCCATTATTATTTTGTATATAGTTCTGTATATAATGTGCATGTTGTATATAGTGTGACGTCCCTTTTTTAATATTATGAGCCCCTGCTCCACGAGGGCAGTTTAAACATGGTTTTTGTAAAATTTTCCATGTATAACCAGCCTAATAACAAAATAGCACACATAAAAATACACTAATCAACTCCAGGCTAATTTAAAACGTAGCGGCATTGAAGGGTACAGCCCATGTAATGCTCAAGTTGCTAGCAGTACTACTGCCCTTAGTTTTTAAGTAGGCTAGTACAACAGCCCCCTATGGGTGTCATTTTGGTAGGCCACGGTGTTGACAGAACAACGCCAGGTGAAACTACCAATATAGTGGACATACTTAGGCTAAGTTTTGTAGTTTAATGTATTTAAATAATCAAAATAAAATAATCATGTCATACCAGAACTTAAATAGGCAACATTTTTTTTACACGGGATACGTTAGCTGCTCTGAGAAAAAACTATTTCTTTGGACTTACTTTCAATTTTGGGTCATGATCTTTTAGTAACAGTATACAGCAAATTAAGCAGGGAATCCAATAAAAAAATAAAGTGGGCATCCCATTTAAAAATAGAAAGTTGACAGTGATTTCTTGAAAGTAGGACATCTGGCAACGTCGCCGGTACTTCCATCGAACGCAGAATTTTGCTTTCCCTCTAGGTTCCAAATTCCAAACAGTGTGCCCAAAAAGTTAGTGAAAATTGTAGTGGTGCTCATTTTTGGAGTGAACATCAAAATATTAAGAATTTATTTTTTCTTCATTTCTTTTAAAAACCTTTGACTAAGTGCTATTTTGGTTTTTAGAAAGAGGCGGATGTTCTCCCTCTTTTATCCTGTTGTAAAAAAGTTTTAGGGGTTGTGCTTTTAACATTTATTCATATCAGTTATTCACTATAGGTTTGTTCCAACCAACTAGAAAACCGTACGAGGGACCGTCATTTCTAGTTGTCAATTTCACTTTTGAAGGTGATAAATAACCTGTCATGTTGACAAACGAATTATACTACTGGAAATTACCGTCCTATGTACGGTTTTCACGGTCAGTTGGAACAGACCTTATGTTTAACACAGGCCGTATTATTCTAATTATCCAATCATAGTGTCAACATTCGGAAAATATTTATATAAATTTTATTTAATAATTAGATATAAATAATCACACAATAAAATTTTATTGTATGATTCAAGTTTTTTTAATATGGCTTATTCAAATATTTTACGAAAATGCTCAATTTACTTACATAAAACGCATGTGATGCGAAAACATGGTAGTTTCGAAAATTTAAAACAAACATTTTTTAGACATTTAATTTAATGATTTACTTCTGCAATGCAAGTACTAGCACAATTTACTACCTATTTCGTTTATTTAACGCTCATAAACATCTAGGGTATTTTTTTACCCGAAAGCTATTATTGGCGCATTTATTTCGTATTATGGTCGATTTTATGATACTATTCGTAAAAGTACTTAACTGTGTATACATCACCGTTTCATAGCTTTTATTGTAATTTAATTGCGATATTAACAGGATATTATTAGTTATCTACGACATGATAAATTTTGAGACAAAATAAGCACGCCAAATTAACGAACGAATCATTGCACATGAATACGATACAAGACGTGGTAACTACCTTGAAGAATTGTGATGATAAAACAGATTATAATATTCCGTAAGATTTGTTTTTATATTTCAAATCTTAATAACAACCACTTCATTCGATTTCTTAAATTTCATAAACAAGCACAGTTCAGCTACAATGTGACGTTATTTTTATTTTTTCGAATTTTTGCATATAAAGTAACATTTTTCAAAATCTTATATTAGGGTGAAAACAAGTTAGGAAAAGCTGAACTTTTATTTTATATAACAATATAAAAAAGCAAAATTATGTGTCATTTATTAAAACGATTTAAAATTACATCGTATCCATGATATAAAATGGATGCAGTAGCTATATTTTAAGAATAAATATTTAATACACAGTTGGTCCACCCATTTAACGTTATCCCAGAAGTCTTCGATCTTATAGTATATTATCTGGGGACTGAAGCGAGTCTTTTAATTCCGCAAATGCAGCCCTCGAACAACAACCATTCAAGGGATTAAGGCACTTTAGTCCCGACGTATATACATTATTTTTTGTACTTCCGGCAATAGTACCTATTACTCAAATTAGGTAATATGCAGCTTAAAACACCTGATGTCACAATTTAAAGGACCTTTATTAGTCTATTTCGAAACACTTGTTACAGTATAAATAGACAACTTGTCAGTGTCATTATAATATTGTGATCACAGTCGAAATTAAAATTTTTTATTCGAAAAAAGCAGCTGAAAAGGCGTTAGAAGGCATTTTGTCGACAAAATAAGGAAACACAATATGAGGTCACTGAGAACGATAAACGGAAAATTTCAACAAAGATGCCCTACTCGTGTTTACCACAAAGACTTTTCCTCCTTCAACGCTTTGGCCACATTATACCATGCTTAACACTAAAAATAATATCGATAACAGCAAATTTCGGTAATTGTTTACTATCCGGCCGTCGACTTATTTTTTATTTTTTCGAAAAATATCGTTAGTCTATTGTTGAAAACAACAAATTTAAAGATATTCTAGTGGCGGAGGTAAGATTTTTTCAACACTTATAAAAATAATCAATTTAAAATGAATAAACCAGTAAGTAAACAATTACCCCCCAGGTTCCTAGTTTACTATACGGCCGTCGACCTATTTTTTTATTTTTCGGAAAATATCGTTAGTATATTGTTCAAAACAACAAATTTAAAGATATTCCAGTGGCGGAGGTAATGATTTTTCAACACTTATAAAAATAATAAATTTTAAATTGAAAGATCAGTAAGTAAACAATTATTCTCGGGTTCCTAGTTTGCTACTCGACCGTCCACCTATTTTTTAATTTTTTCGAAAAAAAAAATCGTTTCTATATTATTGAGAACTACAAATTTGAAAATATTCCCGAGGCAGAGATCAGATTGTACTAACACAAGGCTTATAAAAATAATTAGGATCAACATTCGCTTAGCTGAAATCAGTTATGTAAGAAATATTTGTTTATTTAGTATCCTCCCCAAATACAAAATCATAAAAAAAAAAATCGCGGAAATGCATCATTTAAATTTTTTCGACTCTAGAATAACTGAAATCAGTTACGTGAAAACATGTTTCTGTTCTAAATTCTAAATAGTTTTCTAAACATAATACCGCAAAAAACTTCTTGCGGAAATAAGTCATTTTCATTTTTTGAGTTAGTTTGGGTTAACTTTGGTTAGTTTAGGTTAGCTTTGGTTAGTTTGGGTTAGTTTTGGTTAGTTTGTGATGGTTACGTCTCGTTTAAGCCACTACGCACTTGCGTGAAGAAAGGATTGCGCG